>JABAKD010000019.1:7844845-8012345 GCA_012845835.1 Undaria pinnatifida
CACACAACAAGAACAAGAACAGAACAAGAACACAACAAGAACAAGAACAGCAACAAGAACAAGAACAAAACAAACACACACAACAACAACAACAACAACAACAACAACAACAACAACAACAACAACAACAACACAACAACAACAACACAACAACAACAACAACAACAACACAACAACAACAACAACAACAACAACAACACAACAACAACAACAACAACAACACAACAACAACAACAACACACAACAACAACACAACAACAACAACAACAACAACAACATATGTCGTCCCGAACATCAACCCGCGGGCGAATCGCCTCTCATTTGCGGTCCACCGCACGGCCTCCGCAAAAAGGAGACGGCATTATGTTTGCGGATGGGTCGTCTCGGCGCTTCCCGCGTTGTGCCTTCTTCCGGGCCTTGCGTCCGACATGATGAGGTGGTCGGTGCGTCGTCGGCACTGCCAATGATAATGATCCGCTAATGATCGGAAGGAGGAGGAGCTTTGCTCGATTTGTCGTGGTGCGCTGTTCGGAGCCCAACGAAGTGTGCTCCAGGCCGAGAGTACACGTCACGCACCCACCGCCCGAATTGACAGCAGGGGGGTCTCCATCTCACCTCGACCTCTATTTGGCCTGCGCACCGCACATTGAGAGTGCATGGAGTGGTCGCCATAATAACATACCTTTTTTTTTTTGTTCGCTTTCTTCTCTTTTCTTTCCTTTCCTTCAATTCTTTTCTTTTCTTTGTTTCTTTTTTCCAATCGACTTGCGTCTGTCGGGCGTATGCGTAGTGATCGATACCACGTGTATTATGTACTTGTACGTGTGGTAGTCTTTCTTGGGTGGCAAGCGGTATAGTCGGTTTTTTCCAGGCGCGAGTAGTGAGACGTATGCACAGATATGGACCTGGCACATCGTAGACTGACTCCCAATTTCATTTTTATATGTTTCTGGTGGAGGCATGAATTGCGTCAGCTGTGATATATGCGCCCATGCCGCTGCTGCAATTCCCACCCACCCCCGCCCCCCAATCCCCCCTCCTTCCCCACCACCCGCACCATCGCCTAGACCTAGCACCACGCGTATAGCAAACCCCTACATCTATGCGACCTAAAGCCCTTCCCCCACGCCCCCCGCACCCCCCCGGCACATTCCCCCCCCTTCCCCACAAGAAGGATTTAGCGTTTCCACGCACAAATTGACCTGCCCCACTCGTCCCCTCCCCCCCCCTCCCGCCCCTCCCGACCCCCTTTTGATCAAATCAGGCCCCCACGTCCTTAAAAACTCCGCCCTCCCCCTCACCGGTTATTCGACTTACTTACAGTGTTCACTTGATAGACTGATGCATTTCCTTCCACAGCTGTCAGATTTTGTCCCCCTTAGAAACGGGTTTTATAGTTTCCGCGCACAGACTGCTTGACATCACCCTGTTGGCCCTGATAGCTACACTCTAACTGTAGTTGCAAGGGGAGTCGCCGACCTATATCCTTAATGAGGACACGCAACCTGTCGATCGGAGTATCACACACAGCTTGCAAAGATGAGTTTCGACAAAATATTCGATCTCACAGCTGGAGTGTATTTTACTTTTTATAATATGCGTGTACCACCTTCGGTTGTTTGTGTTTTTCCCTAGGGTATTCCTCAGCTCCAGAGTGACTGAAGCCTGTCCTGTGACCACGGACTTGATTATGCGAGTTAATGTGAGAACAACAACAACACCACTACTACTACTGCTGTGCTGTGAAGGAGAGAGAAACCGAAATCATCGAGCATTTTGTTGTTGTTGTTGTTGTTGTTGTTGTTGCTGCTGTTGTTGCTGTTGTTGTTGTCGTTGTTGTTGTCGTTGTTGTCGTTATCTCACATTAACTCTTGTTGTCAGACATCTAGAGTCCGTGGTCACACAATGAACAACAATGAAGGTGCTGGGGCCCTAGGAAGGTCCGAAAAACCCAAATGAAATAAAATTCGTCCGGGAAATATTACGCTTTCCCGCCCAACACACACGATACGAAGAAGGCGCACAAACAAGTGAAATGATCAAATGTATGTGCAAATTGAACTCATATGGCCGCGGGTATCCACTCAACTACAGCATACAGTTCCCCCGTTCCCACAACTATTACGCAACCAACTCGCGGTTACAAACTACAGAGGGAGGTTGGGCTGCCTGCACCGTACGAACCGCACGGTATTCGTGAGCCCAGACGAACGCCCCTGCTGTCTGGAGTGCTGCTGTCAAAGTGACGACCCGCGGGCTTGCAGTGAAAAAAGAGCAATCGAACCAAAAACCGCAATAAAATATCGATGATTGCCCCGTCTTAACCCGAGTTAACTGACAGGTTTTACTACAGCGCAGCTACGACGGCCGTTACTGAAAAATGAAAATTGAGGGGGGTCGTTCCATACCGTGAAGCCATGAAGGGTGTTCAACTCTACCAACTCTACAAAATTCAGTGACGTAAGTAACATGTTGTACTACTGCCTCGTGAAAAAAACCTGAAAAAAAGACGACCGCTGCTCTCTGTATAGACCACCGGGGCGGCCGGCGTTCGCATGACTCGAGGAAAAACACATGAAACAGCCAATGTACCGGGCGTGAAACACAAACAAAAAACAACACTGACACGCCGAAGCAAGACAATACCTAATAAAAGCAAAATAAAAATGAAAGGAATACCTGTGGTATGCTGAAAGGAGATGGAAGGAGACAGACGCAAGACGAAGGAAATAAATAATGACGCAAGGAGCAGCAAGGGAGGCAGGAAGAAAACACGTATGCTATAACAAGCAAGACAAAATCAACAATGAAAAAGCAAGAGAGATATCAGATATCTCTGATATGGCACAGCAACAATAATATTATTCGTATTTGGGCAAACAGCAACAACAACACTACATACATTATATTTAGTGACACTGCATACCTTTTTTGTTGTTGTGTGATGCTTAGGTTTCCGGCTCTTTGCTACGTAATCGAACGGTGAAGTTTGTCACAAGATCGGCCACCTCCTTCTTTTTTTGAGAGCGGTGTCAGGCTGCAGTATTGCCACTGATGTCTCCCTCCCTCGTCGGCAAGGAAAAACGAAAGAAAACAAAAAGGCAAAAAAAAACTACCGCTCATGATGGTGTATACCGCCCCCCCGGCGTGGGGCTCCAAAAAACTTATCACCTGGTGTGGTATGTGATATAACAACGTGCCCCGGTGATCAGTTAGGGTCGTCGTTCATTTATTTGACAAAACGCATTACCGCGCGTGATGACACACGCTAGGAGGGGTGACACAAGAATGGGTGTGATAACAACAACAGTGAGTGCATACACAAGATTGCCACACTACAAGCACGCTGCGGAGCTGCGCGACTGCACCCACCCGCCGGCCTTGAGCCTCCCAAAGGGTTGGCTGATCCTTTGATAGCCCCGGGAGGCCGCCCCCGAAACCAGCGACTTTCTTTAAAGAACGTTTCATGGCTGCTCGATCGACACGAAGAAAAAAGCTATGCAAAAAATATCTTCATGTATTTATTTGTTCGCAATGGACTATCGAACGATGACGTCCGGGTGGCAAGGGGCGACGTATTTCATTCAGGAGAAACGGCCGGAAGCTCTTTTCAAAACCGGCGATTTCATTAAAGAAATGCTGGGAGGGCTTCTTCTGTAGAACGACTCGGTTGCGGTCATGGTTTGGGGTTAAGCCTAGGGTTGTGTTGGTCTGGGCCGACGTGCTTCATTGATGATTGAAATTGACTACAAGCGACCGGCAAGGAAGGTCGTTGTTGCCGTGCCCGTCCTTCGTGTCGGGAGAGCAGATATCTTAGGGGTTGATACCGACTATGAGGCATGACTAGACACCGCAGCGGGTGTGGTATACAACGTACAAGGGGGCTAAATCGGGTGGTTATTTTTGGATAAAAAACATTTCATCACCCGGGTGGTATGATCCGAGGGTGTGACATACAACGTCCCGGTTGGTGGACGCCGTCATATACGATACTAAAATTCGGGACAGCAATATTAGAAAATATTCCCTTTATTGGTCGGGTTGAGACTTCTGCCCCCACCCCTTCCCCTTCCCCTCCCCCTATACCATACTAGCATTCGGGACAGCATATTAAGAAAGGTTCCATTAATTGGTCGGGTTGGAACTACGGCCCCCCTGTTGCCCTTCCCCCCCCTCCTCCCCCTCTCCCCCTCCCTCGCCCCCCGCCCTCCCCTCGCCCCCCCTCCCCCCCCCTCCTCCCCCCTCCTCCCTCCCCCCCCCCCCCCTCCCCCCCCCCCTCGCCCCCCCCCCCCCCCCCTCCCCCCCCCCCCCCTCCCCCCTCCCCCCCCCCCCCCCCCTCCCCCCTCCCCCTTCCCCCCCCCCCTCGCCCCCCTCCCCCCCCCCCCTTCCCCCCCCCCTCCCCCCCCTCCCCCCCCCCCCCTTCCCCCCCCTCCCCCCCCTCCCCCCCCTCCCCCCCCTCCCCCCCCTCCCCCCCCCTCCCCCCCCTCCCCCCCCTCCCCCCCCTCCCCCCCCTTCCCCCCTCCTCCCCTCCCCCCCCTCCCCCCCCTCCCCCCTCTCCCCGTCTCCCCCCCCCTCTCCCCCCTTCCCCCCCCCTCCCCCCCCTCCCTCCCCCCCCGCCCGTTCCCCTTGCCATCGCTTTCAGCGTCTTCCGTTGCGTGGCGTGACCAGTTGCTGTACACCTTGTCTCTGTGCCACCTCGCCATGATACAATCCGCTGCTTCAACAATCCGCCCTTCTTAGCCACCGTGGGCCACAGCACCGCCTCTACCCCGAGCAACAAAGGGGGTCTCTCTCGGTGTGGCTCGAAACAACTTGAGGTACTGCTGCAGGCTAGACATTTGGCCCAGTTTCCTTCTGGTCGGCCTGGTCCCGGATTCTCCCCCGTGGCGTGAAGCTGAGAAGCGTTTAAAACGTAAAGCGTGCTGCCATATGGTGGTGCACGAGCTTTCCCACGCTACTAGTAGAGATGCAGCAGTTTCTAAGAATTTTCTGAGTTCCTTGAACATGAGGAAGGAACTCAATATCTCACCAACATCATCATCATTACCATCACCCGAAACATGACCTCGAACACATTTGCTCGGGCAGCGTCCAGACCAACGATTCTACACGCTAGTCCTGAAAGAAACAAATGTATTCGTGAAATTATTATGCTAGCCGATAGTGTCACGCCTGAGTATCTCAAATCGGTCAGAAGGTCAGAAACGTTGTTTAGCCGGAAAAGGGCAACCCCTGCCGGTCGGGATGATTCATGCAGCGGATACCCCGATTTAAGAGCGTCCATATGAGAGCATTCGGGACATAAGAAGAGCGGTCAGATCGGCATATCCCGCCTATACTAAGAGCTGCATACTTCCCACAACAAGATAAGAGTAATGTCTAGTTAAGAGCGCTTGTTTTTTTGTCATAATGCCACGGGGAGCGCTCTTAAATCGGGGTAATACCCACACTGTGCAGCATTTTTTCATCTGAACACATTTCATGGCTCTGACGGAACTCCTCGACTGAAGGGAGCGTCCAAAATCGATGGAAAATCGATGGCATCTCGTTTGCGGTTTCAAATAGCTTCCGAACCGAGACTACGGTACTGTAGTATTATACTCTATCATACTCGATCATACTCGATCACACTCTATCATATACCCCACTTTTTTCGCTACCGAGTTTGGGCCATTCGCACGAGTAGCTCTGTACCGCCACTGAAAAAAATGCCTTCTTAGGCGATTAGTTTGGCGCAAGCGTGGTAACTAACCATTCAAACGCGGATTCTTCGTGTCGCTAAGTTAAAACACAGCTCGAAAGCTGAAGGCCGCAATGGAACAGAGGGGAGTCACTCACTCGCCGCGCGAGCGACCCCGAGTCACTTCAAAAAGAGGCCCCCCAAGATGACCTCCTTACCTCTTCTTTGGTCTCCGGTATATACGCACGCGTAGGCCATAGCGATTGCTCATCGGGCTAAGCGTGCCACCTTTATCGAAAACTGTTTACGGCGGGCGACGCATAGAACTCCTCAAGCGACGGCCATCAGAAACGTTAGGCGTTAAGATTAGCGGTTGGCATTGCATGGCCAAGTCACCTTGCTGTACTTTGCCATGTGTGTATCTCTGTCTCGTGGTTTGTGACCACAGAGAGAGAGAGTCGTCCCTCTAGGAGGCATCGGCACTGGCACTTTTCGGTCGTGCTGGGTGTAACTCTAGATGGGTGGCACTGACACAAGGCTACGGTAGGGTTTCCAGAGATCATTTTTTTTCTGAGGCACCTGGCTCGAGGGGTCCCATACCCCACCTAAAAGCTAGTCTTGTGAGGAATGTACAAAGCGCAACCTGATGAAAAATCTCATTGCCATATGGTATAAGACGAAACAAAAGGCACGGAAAAATCCTGAAAAATTTCAGCGATATTGGGTTAAGGAGTGCCGAAGTTCAGAAAAAAAAACTAAAACCGTTGCCATACCTCTATCGTAGCAGGCTTCAAATATCACTTTGATGGGAAGAACATACACACGTGTCCCTCTTTCGTGGGTACAATGCGTGAAGTCCCCAAAAGGCTAACGAAAACCGGAAGACGGAGGTGTTTTACTCTTTCCTCCCGTACCACCCCCCCCCCGCCCCTATCTCCCGGAATCATCTGCAACACCCTACGTCGGCCATTAATTCAACAGAAAAACTCGATTCGCCTCTTGTACGTGCCCCCCCCCCCCCCCCGCCCACTTCTACCCCCCCCTGCCGACCCCCTCCCACTTAAAACAGAGACGTAAGAAAGTTGGAAAGTTGGAACTGTCTATATAAAGTTTGGAAAGGAACATGCCAAAAAAAAGTTGCCAGCAATGATAATTGATAATTGATAGGTTTGTATGGGAGAACATGACAACAGGGCGAGCCTCCCCGAGATGACATCAGAAACGTCCCAAGCCGCCGCAATAATATGGGATATTGGATATCGGATAGCAGTCGATAACAGTCGATATCAGTCGATATCAGTCAATAGCAGTCGATAGCGCAGCCGATAGCAGTCGATAGCGCAGTCGATAGCCGTTGATAGCAGTCGATAGCAGTCGATAGCAGTCGATAGCGCAGTCGATAGCAGTAAATAACAGTCGATAGCGGTCGATAGCAGTCGAACGTAGATAAAGCAATTAATAAATGGGGCCGACATAAGCATACTCGTGCAGCCCGAAGCAACGCTCTAGTTCCAGAAAGAAGGTAGGGAACAGAGAAAACAAGAAAAGAGTCATTCTACGGTAGCCCCCCCCAACATTTCTTTAACGAAATCGCCGGTTTTGAAACTAGCTCCCGGCCGCACCTCCTGAAATACGGTGTCCCTTGCCACCCCGACGTCATTGTTCGATAACCCTTAGCAAACAAGCAAATGTACGGAGACGTTTCTTAAATAGCACCCTTCTTTGTGTCGAGTAGCCATGAAACGTTTGTAAAAGAAATCGCTGTTTTTTGGGGGGGCTATCGTAGAATCAGTCAAAAAAGCTGGCCGTAACTGGGCATTAGAACTCGGAAACACGGGGTCGATGGCCTTGGAGCAACCCTGGGAAGTAGGGAGAAATAGAAAACAGGAAAGTCGTGTCATAGCGACGTACGGTAGTCTGAGAAAGAGAGTCGACAGCAAGGGACCCTGAAGGGCCCGCTTAAACCAATACTAGCAACACCAGGAACGTAGCAAATGCATTTGTCCTAAAGCGGGCTCACCAAAAAACATGTACCTGGTAGGGATGCTGACAGGAAACGACCTATATGGGCTGTGAAGACGAACTGGGGGATTGAATGCGTAGGACCGGTGGCAGGTACGTCGAAATATACAAGATAATATCGGGGGCTCAAGAGGAGACGGGCTGCGGACTGCAAAGTCAGGACGGACTGCAACGCCAGGACGGAGCATGGTGTCGTCGGACCCTTTGGGCAGATATGCCGAAAAAAAATAAGAAAAGAGGGGTCAAGAAGTAAAACACCTGTTGGTTGCAAAGCTAGGATGGAGGTTGGTACCGTTGGACCGTTGGTGCAGATACGCCCCAAAAACGATGAAAACCACGAGTCAAGAGGAACAGACGCGTCGACTCGCAAAGCCAGACAGGGGTTCGATTTCGGGGGGGTCCCTTTTGGAGGCAGATACAACCAAACAAGAAGAAAGAGGGTCAAGCGGAACCAACCGGTGGGCTGGAGAGCCAGCATGGCGTTGATAACGTGGGACCTATGAGGGAGTCGTTCTACGGTAGCCCCCCCAACTCTACTTAAACGAAATCGCCGATCTCAAAGGCAGCTTCCGGTCGTATCTCCAGAAATCCGGTGTCCCTCGACACCCTCCCCGACGTCGTCGACCGATATACCTTTGCACCCAAGAAATGCATGGGTACATTTTTTACCTAGTATCCTTCGTTGTGTCGAGCGGCCATGAAACATTTGCTGAAGAAAATCGCTGGTTTTAGGGGGCGCTATCATGAAATCAGCCAAAGGCTTTCCACGGGAAGGCAATGGTCGATGTCCAACGTGATACGTTGATACGCTATGTGAGGTCTATGAGGGCTGTCAATGGGGAGCCAATGATCGACAACGTGCGACCTCATTACGGTAGCGACAGCTTGAATGGATCACTAGCTGTAGCTGGGGATAATGCGCAACGGAGATCTTCGTGGAAAAAGCAAGTACGCCTCAAGAAGCACGAAAGGGGTCAACAAAAATAAAGAACTCGTGCCTCGCGAAACCAAAACAACGCGTCGAGCATATATGACTTCACTACGGGCGCAGGGTGAGGAGGAAACGAGATGATGCAAGACATAGCGTGATACAAAAACACCATGCTCGAAGCGTAGGCGTAGGCTGTTGGAAATATGAACCTTGGATTCATATCTAAGTTATGCGCAGTCTATTCACACGAATAAGATATTATATAAGCAGTTGAAACTTACGTTGAAACTTACGTTGAATCTTACGTTGAATCTTCGGTGGAACTTCGATGTAAACGTAGATTTGAGTATGTTAAGGTTGTCCAGTTCTCCCGGTGTTCTACACCGGATTACAGGCATTGTTCCGTGATGATCAAGTGACGATCCATCCCACCATGATTACTCTCCCTTCTCTCTCCCTTCTCTCTCTTGTCTCTCTCCTTTCTTTCCTTTTCCTCTCTCTTTGGTCTCAAGGGCCCTTTCCAAAATATACGTTCCTTTTCTTGTCACAAATGATCTTAACAGACACTTCGGTTCCACCTCTGCATCTCTTCGCATAGAAGACAGAGTCTCCACACACATTGTGTTAACAGGTTATGAGCCTTCGACCTTCGATAAAAACATCCATCGGCACCAAGCGACATCCCATCGAAGTTTGTTGAATCTTACCGGGCAGTTTGAGAGGAAAACTTCAATAAGTCGACTACAGCATCAGCATCAGCATCAGCATCAGCATCAGCATCAGCATCATCATCAGCATCAGCATCAGTACCAGCATCAGCATCGGCATCAGCATCACCATGGGGGAGTCCACAAAAGCAGCTGATGCGGTAGACAAGCTCGTTAGAGCTCTCGGCGGCAATTTTACTGGGCTCAAGTTCGACGTATGGAAACGCACGGCTCAGTCCGTGATAGAGCATGCGTCATGCCGGGATCTCTTGTATTCTGGAAGGGCGTCCTTGCCCCGAGCATTTTGAAACTAACTAGTCTTCGTCCATCTTCTACAAGAAGTAGACCTTCACGAGCTGTAACTCGCAGCCAGGCCGCCGACGAAACGGACACTCAGTCCGGGGAAATACCCCGGCTGAAACAGCAGAAAATGTTCAGCCGGACGCAGGGAGTACTCCCGTGCACACGGCAAATCTGCTACCACTATCTACAGGATATTCTACACTCCCAGCCGCAACATCAGTTTTATGGGCCACGGACGACAACACCTCGAATTTGGAAGACATCAAGAACTGGCACTGCGACAACCGTCTTTTGTTCGACTTCTTGTTCCTGAGCACATCGGGAGCTGCGGCCAGCTTTCTTCTACAGTTCAAGCCGAAACGAGGTGAGCTTACGAATGGGAAGGCTGCTTGGGATGACATGGTTACAAAATATCAAAATTCCACCCGCCAACGTAGACGTATACTAAAACAGGTACTAACTCAAATGGTCATGATGGAAGGGCAAGACCCAGACTTTTTATAAATGAAGTATACTATTTTGAGAGATGACCTGGTATAATTGGGAGAGAGAGGTATTCAACGATGACAGCATACTGGACATAGTGCTGGAATGACTCACGGACAAATACCTGCAAATAAAATACAACGCCGAAGCAGATGATGACTTCACCCTCGACCGAGCTATGGTAACAATGCGTAACATGTACGCAAATAGAGCTATGCGAAACGGGCCTTCGCGAAAAGCGAAGGGGTGTGAGTCTACTATGGTAGTCACGTCAACGTAAGGGGACGATGTCGGGGGAAAAAACTCCCCCAACACCTCGAAAAACTTGGTGGTGTAGTCTGCATAACACAGATCGCCGTGATAATTATAGCGACTGTCGGTCTCAAAAGCGGGACGACAACAAAACCCGTCGCCCTCGTCCCCGTCAACAAAATTGCCGGCATAACATCAACCGCAGCGCTCACGCCAGCACCGCCACAACTCCAATTTCAACAACGCGAATGGAAGCTTACGTCCCAGAGACAATGCTCCATCCTCTACTACTGCGGCTGCGACTACAGCAGCTATTTCTATGTCCTTCGCGAATCCTCCCTATCCATCTTCACCTTCAGTCGGTATAGGTTATTCTTTCATCGTCGCATCTTCGATCAACATCGCCACGCAGCCCATCGAATTCACCATGACAGCGGACAGCGGAGCTTCTAGCCACTTCATCGGCAATCAGCTTACCTGGCATCGAACTCAAAATGAACCACTACGTACACCTGAATCCTCCTGTAACAATCAACGTAACAGGAAACCATCGCCTTTAAGGCGTTGGTCAAGGGGTTTTTGTCGTTCAAGTGTTGGACCATATATGCTTTTAAGCCCTCTGCGGCCTCAAGAGCCCTTTCCAAAATATCCTATTTTCTTTCTTGTCACAAGTGATCTTGACAGACACTTCGGTACCACCTCCGCATCTCTTAGCATAGAAGGCAGAGCCTACACACATTGCGTTCACATAGATAGGCAGGCTACACCCCGTGGGAAGTGGAAGTAAAACCACAAAGACGAACACTCGCCGTGCTGCAGAAAAGTAGCTCAAGTGAAGGCACAAGTTCAAGTTCAAGTTCAAGTTCAAAGTGAACCACCGCCCAGAGTCGTTCTACGGTAGCCCCCCCAACTTTTCTTTAACGAAATCGCCGGTTTCAAAACCAACTCCCGGTCGTATCTCCTGAAATACGGCTCCCTTCGATACCCCGACGTCATCGATCGATAGGGGCCTTTGCACAAAAGAAAATATATGGATACTTTGCTCTCAATCGTATCCTTCCTTGTGTCGAGCAGCCATGAAACGTTCGGTAAAGAAAATCGCTGGTTTGGGGGGGGGCTATCGTAGAACCATCACGTGATGGTCACCGAAAAGCGAGCAATTGCCGTCTTGATAGGGCGGTAAATATGACAGAAGACAAACACGTTTTACGGTCTGCAAGGACTGGTCAGACTCTGAGGGGCTACAGCGGAGAGCCACGAGGAGACAATGCTGACTCCACCGATAGGAGGGCACCGTGAAGCTAGTACGACAGAAGGCTATTACGCGTGCGAGGCGTTCACGAGCAAACACGGCCATAAAACGGGGGAATATTCTGAGGCCGCTACTACAGGTAGAGGTGCTCCAACCACTGCCTTTTCTAATACTACTCCCGACTTGAGGAGCCCTATACACTTTAACACTGTAAAACAGTAAAAATGTAATACTGTAATACTGTAATGCTATAATGCTATAATACTATAATACTCTAGTAGTACTATAATGCTATAATACTATAGTACTATAATACAGCAGTGCTATGTTAATATAATAATATAATAATATAAATACTATAATACAACAATGCTATATTACTAAAATACGATAATGCTATAATACTATAACACTATAATACTATATAATACGCAGCTGTCAGATTTTGTCCCCCTCAGAAACGGGTTTCATAGTTTCCGCGCACAGACTGACTAAAATCATCCTGTTGACCCTGATAGCTACACTGTAGTTGTAAGGGGAGTCGCCGACCTATATCCTTAATGAGGACACACAACTCGTAATGCGCGCGATCGGAGTAACACACACAGCTTGCAAAGATGAGTTTCGACGAAATCTTCGATCTCACAGCTGGAGTGTATTTTAATTTTTATAATAATGCTATAATGCTATAATACTATATAATACTATATAATACTACAATACTATAATACTATACTACTGTATCATACAAGGTTCCCCTCCGGGAAGTAAGTGCCTAGGGGAGTGGCGCGAGGACACATTATTTTCACTACTGACTGGACGAAATGACCATTTTTGTACATCATACAACAAAAGCTTGCCCGGAAAAATAATTTATTCGCATTTTACCGGCACAGCACTTCTTGGGTGTACTAAATAGCAGTACTTTTAGCGCTTTTTGGGTATACTCGATCTAGACGTGGCCACGACCGATCTGTTGTTGAGAAAATACACACAGCACTTACTTGATAACACACAATTTTTTTACACCGTATGATATGTATGATTTCGACAAGAGCGTCACAATTCGAACTCCACCTTAGGGACCACCAGGAAGCGGGATGGGGCACGTGTGGCGTGGGACGCGGCACGTATTGAGAACGAGGGAGCAAGAGCACAATAAGACGCGACATATGCTATGACAAAGAAAGCAACTCGCCGCCGTAAAGAGAGGATACAGCACGCGCACGCACATGGTCCTACCTGTAGTCATTGCTCTCCGCACGTTGTCTGCTGTCGGCCATCTGCGATCTTCGCAATTACCACAGAAGAAGGAAACTCGTTAAAGAACTGCCTCTGTAGACGTAAATGTATAAGGATGGGTTGGTATCTAAACTATTACTATTACAAAGGTCCCTATGTTTCCGCATCGATTGACACGCGCACCCAGAGCAGCAGCACAGCAGAAACGTGTGGTATGGTGGGTTGACAAATGATGACAGGCTCCGACACAGCAACTTGCCGCAGCATAGCGAGGACACGCCAAGCGCACATAAATGGTGTCGTCTACCGCTGCTGCTGTGCGGCAGGGTTGTAGCGTTGTGCTCTCCGCATGTTGTCTGCTGTCTGTCATCTGCGATCTTACATAATAAATAGTGATGCCTACCGCTGCTGTGAGTTGTAGCGTTGTGCTCTCTTGGTATGGCACGATATCATATACGAAGCACACCAACATGAACATGAATAGAAGAATCGCTTGAGTACTAATATGATATTCAAACGGCCCTTACACTTTACACCGGCATGTCACTTGACACTTGGCAGAAGTTGCAGTAGCAGCAGCGAGAGGTAGTGGCGTATAGGCGGGTAGATCATCGCAGGCTAGCGTTGTGCTCTCCGCGTGTTGTCTGTTGTCTGTCATCTGCGATCTTACATAATGGTGTTGCCTACCGCTGCTGCCGTGCGGCAGAGTTAGAGCGTTGTGCTCTCTTGGTATGGTACGATATCATGTAAGAAGCACACCAACACGAATATAAATATAAGGAACGTTTGAGTAGCTATGTGATATTCAAACGATCCTTACACTTTACGCCGGCATGTCACTTGACAGAAGCAGCAGAAGCAGCAGCAGCGAGAGGTAGAGGCGTATGGGCGGGTAGAGCATGGCAGGCTCCGATCAAAGTAATCACCTACTACAACAGCAGCCACACGCGCATAGAGTTGCAGGCTGCTGCTGCTAGGGGGCTGGGTTGCTGCTGTGCGGCAGGATTGTAGCGTGGTACTCCGCGCAAAAATAGGGAAATGTACGTGTACCCTCTACGAGCAGAAAAACCCGGTTTGCATCCAAATCTTACGTGTGTACACGGGGATAGGAGATGCAGAAACCCAATCCCCAGAGATGTTCCGGAAACCCGGGGATTTGCCTCAAGTATGCCCAGGGCCAAAACAGTTTATAAGTCTTGCCACGCGCGACACGCTGCACGGATCGCGCCCAAACCTCCGGCAAAGTGACCCCGACGGTCAAATGGTGCCCACCCCCCCCCTAACGTTTCGGACAAAGAAAGGTGCGAGCACGAAGAGATGTGCCCGAAGAAAAAAAATGACAACTACCAGGTATACGTATAGACTACATATAATACCATAATACTACAATGTTTTAATGCTATATATAATACTATAATACTATAATGCCATAATACTATAATAATATAATAATATATACTATAATATCATAATATATACTATAATACAATAATACTATAATGCCCGTCTGAGGCAAAAACTGTCTCATTAATAGAGTGAAACTGAAAGTGCTACATACACCCTATGAGCAAAATCCTTGGCTTACAGCAGTAGGTATAAAGACTGTTGTTCATATCGCAAAAAAAGGGACACAGTATATTTCCGACCATTTTGGTTAAGGAGCCCCGGGGGCTAGAAAAAAAATACCCCAAAAGGGCTATCTTCTAGATCGTAGCACGCGTCAAGAGACTGCTACTACGGTCGATAGCTGCTGCGCACATCCATAACCGGTAGGGGACCAAGAATGCCAAGAAACGGCAAAAAAAACAAATAATATAGATCTAAGCGTGGCATGGACGCCAAAACGGAAGGGAGGGTTTACGTTCCGAGCGTGCAAAACTGCAAAGACGAAAGGGTGTACGTTCCCACCTGGTACATGGTGCAGGGGGAAAAAAGACCAAGAAATGAAAGCGAAAAACTAACTCGAATTCGCCCGCTTCTACTCTAAAAAAGCGGAAAGAGGGGGGTAATGAAATAACGTGGGACCCAGAAATGCTACGAAACAGCAAACCCATGACGCAGGCGATGTCTCGGCCGAGAAATAACCAGGAGAAACTAGAACGACTAGCGGGCTGATACCATAATATAAGCCGGAGAGGCGGGGGGGGGCATCAGCTAAAAACTTAAAATAACAACAAATCCTTGCGGTGTGCATGCACTTGTTGCAAGCGAGTCCAGGGTAGGAAAGGATCAGGCGACACTACCACGGTTTCGCGGGTTGATACTGTAGGTAACCCCAGAGGGGGGGCCGTGAACAAACGTTGGACCCTGAACTGATCCTAAGAAAGTTGATTAAGTCAAACTCTGCAAAGCTGGCGTAGAGCCATTATCATTAGTCTAAAAGGTAAGATACGAAAAACAAAAGGAGAAATATGTGAAAACACATTCATGCCCTAGTGAGAAGGGGAGGGCCTGTACACCGCAAAATAGCGGCAAGAAACTAAGCACAACGCTCCAAATAATCACCTATATTACGTTCGTAGTGCGGAAAGTATGGAGAAAGGGCCAAGGGAGGCATACTACAGCGACTTAGCAGGCTGCTGAACAAGACAATAAGCTAAACCGCCGGAAGTAAGACGAAAACACGGCAGATTTGCGGCCTAGTTTCGAAAACGGGGCAAGCTAAAGGTGGGAAGCAGAAGACGAAATCACCACAAGATTTCCGCCTAGCGAGGAAAACGGAGCGAGCTAAACCGATGGCTGGAAGGTAACAAAAACACGCATATATTCGTGCTGGTAAAAAACGGAGCAAACCGAAAAATCAAGGCAGCAAAGAAGGAGCACCTTGAAACTAACCGATCAACACCATCAAAGTTAAAACTGAACACTCACACAAGGCTCAAGATGCTTGGTTAATTAAGAGGGAGCCGCAGGATGAATGATAGGTGCGACTGAACGCGATAATACCCGGCCAGCAGGTCTCCCCGTCCCGTGGCGTTGCAGACACGCAGATCGATCGATCGGTAGTATGCTAAGGAATTAGTGGGGCATTAGACTAGTCCGTTTGACCACTTGCAACAGGTTAACCTAGAGCTTACCCAAACTAAGCCTTCTAACACTCCCCCCCCCTGAAACGGCGGGATAGCAGGTCGGCCGGATACACGGGCGGACCTGTCATTTACCCAAGCCGTTTCATTCCCTGGGGATACCAGGGAGAGTATTTTTCAAGTTCGACATGGGGAAAGTCTGAAAAGTTTATTATTGTGGATGGTGGGGATCGAACCCACGACCCAAAAACCCATGGTCTGTCGACGACGCCATTTGTTAAGGAATTAGTGGGGTATTAGTCCGTTTGACCACTAGCAACAGGTTAACCTAGAGCTTACCCAAACTAAGCCTTATAACACTCTCCCCCCCTGAAACGGCGGGATAGCAGGTCGGCCGGATATACGGGCGGACCTGTCATTTACCCAAGCCGTTTCATTCCCTGGGGATACCAGGGAGAGTATTTTTCAAGTTCGACATGGGGAAAGTCTAAAAAGTTTATTATTGTGGATGGTGGGGATCGAACCCACGACCCGAAAACCCATGGTCTGTCGACGACGCCATTTGTTGAGGAATTAGTGGGGTATTAGTCCGTTTGACCACTAGCAACAGGCTAACCTAGAGCTTACCCAAACTAAGCCTTATAACACTCTCCCCCCCTGAAACGGCGGGATAGCAGGTCGGCCGGATATAGGGCGGACCTCTGTCAATATTGACAGGTCCGCCCGTATATCCGGCCGACCTGCTATCCCGCCGTTTCAGGGGGGGAGAGTGTTATAAGGCTTAGTTTGGGTAAGCTATTGGTTAACCTGTTGCAAGTGGTCAAACGGACTAATACCCCACTGAAATCATTAAAAATGGCGTCGTCGACAGACCATGGGTTTTCGGGTCGTGGGTTCGATCCCCACCATCCACAATAATGAACTTTTCAGATTTTCCCCATGTCGAACTTGAAAAAATACTCTCCCTGGTATCCCCAGGAAATGAAGCGGCTTGGATATTGACAGAGGTCCGCCGTATATCCGGCCGACCTGCTATCCCGCCGTTTCAGGGGGGGAGAGTGTTATAAGGCTTAGTTTGGGTAAGCTATTAGTTAACCAGTGCAAGTGGTCAAACGGATTAGTACCCCACTAAATCCTTAACAAGTAGGTGTTCCGGTGAAGGTATGTAGCGCGCGCGCCGTAGGTTGATCTTGGGACCGGATGGTTTAGGGGCTTGAAACATCCGATGAAGCACGAACCGTGGTCATAAAAGAGTGTGCTGTAGCGCTCCAAACGCGAGGTGGTGGTGCCGTGATATGCGCGGAAGACGAGGTCAGGGCGCTGGTGACAGCCGATGGCCGGTAAAACGCAAGGGACGGTATTAAATGGCTGCGTTGCGGCACTCCGAGCGCGAAACCGTGAGATTGGGGCGTTTGCGGACAATGCGGCAAGAGTGCTGTTGATGGCAGAAGGCGAGTCTGTAGTAGCCCATTATGGTTGGTCGAAGACGGTGTCAGTAACGTACGCGGCGGTGCAATGTGCGTGTCCCGCAGCGTGCATATAGGCGCGGCTGTGGATGTTGCAGTAGTCCATAAAACAGGGTCGGTAAAGATGCCTGTGGTGTTCGTGGCGGTGAATTCGGCTTTTTCCGCGGGCGTAGAAGATGGCGCGGTGGCTGGAGTATTTGGTGTAGAAACCTCGAAGCCGTCAACGATGGCGGTGACGCCGGGGACGGTTGGTAGCGGCTTGAAGTGGCAGGCCTGCCTGTTACGGTATTGCCCTTTAGGAGGCTTAGGATTCAGGATGTGGAATATGGATAAGGGATATAAGAGTTTCACATCTCGCATCTGCCGATTCCGCCTTTATCGCTGGGTTTTCTGTATTCCGTTTCCGGTCTTCAGTTATCCGTTTTCGGTTTTCTGCTTTGACATTTCTCCTGAGGCTTTAAAGCCTTGCAGCGTAGAGATGTGTGGGTGGGTTCTGAAGAGCCGTGCATCTTTGCGTCTTGTTCTAGACCGTGGAACCGCTTTTTTACCGAATCCTCCCTATTTATGCATATACGACTCATCAAGACGGGCTAGTGTTATGGGATTGTCGAGCCATCCCACGGTAGGGGTGCAGCATCAGTCCCTGAGCTCCTTACATGATCAACTCAATATCTCACCCGAAAAATGTCTTCGAAGGCATTCGTTCGCACAACCCGACCAAGCTTCTATGCCTTAGTCCTAAATTACAACATGTACTCGTCAAACTGCTCCACTAACCGGTAGTTCCTCACATGAGGAGCTCAATTGGCTAGGAACGTGTTTGCGCAAAAAGTGCAACCCCCGTGGGAGAAGGAGGAGCGAGCTCACCCGACTATATCCTCTGCTCGAAGAGTTCTTTCCCGCGAAAACCAAACAATCCCAACTCGGAAGATAGGAGCGCCAGGATGGTAATGGTGGATTCGGAAGGGGGAGGGGGACGAGCCAACCCGAGTCGATACCTGGCTCGGGAAGGTCATAACCAGAAAGGAATAAAACGAGATGGCGAACCTACAGGAATATTGGGGTAAGAGGGTAGAGGTATTGACGTCATGGATGTGCCATCAGGAACGGATAGGGGATTCGGAACACCGTTGAGTTGGAGAGGATCCTGTTCGATGTTTGTTGGCAACGGAAACTTCGGTCGGTGATTAAACACTCATCACAGGATAAAAACACAACATCATAATGCTGGATAATGGTATGCCGTGGTGGCGAACCGAGGTGGGACCACGGCTACCATAGGCGGATAACTTTTTTTCTTTGCTTTTGTTGCCATGGCTCCGAGTCACACGCGCGAGTGACCCCCCTGTTCCTTTTGCGGTGTTACTAAGCTTTCGTGCCGGGTTTAAGTTTTGTGCGATAGAGGCCCGCAATGGAATGGTAAGCCAGACTGCGCCAAAAACACCGCCTAGGATAATACCTTTGTCCGTGAGGGGTGCATGAGGAGTACAGCGTCACTTGTTCGAGACGTGATAATCCGGTAGTGAAATGCGGGGAACGTCCCCTGCACTAGTCTTGATCGTAGACACGAGAAAGGCGATGAAGACGGCCGCCAGGGTGCATGAGCATCGGTGAAACGAGGATGGAAAGGTTATTCGTTGCTGTATCGGTCGAGGAAGGCTGCAGGGTCTTTGGTGATTTAGGTCCGGTCAATGAGGAGAGGGCAGCCAAAAATCTGGGTCGGTAGGAATAATCGGTCGGTTTTTAGTCGCTGAGGAAACGGAAGGTCCGTCGTTGGCTTGGGCCCGGCGGAGGTGAGCTAAGTAGTTGGATCGAGTAGCACTATTGTCCTCGTAATGGCGGGGTGGATTAGGCCAGGGTAGCCGTGAAAAGGGACGGTAGCGTCTCAAGCATTTATCACGCGAAGATTTTACCAAACCTGGATGAGGAGAGTGGTTGCTATCTCCGAGTGGGCGACGGCTTTGTCGGGGCGGCTATTATTCCCCCAATGGTCGGCGTCGTCGAAAGAGGTCGGGAGGGGAGGGGCTAATGTATCCGAGGTTCCGGCGTCACTCGGGAGGGGGGGGGTGTTTGCTAAGGGAGCGGCGGATATCCCGGAGATCGGCGATGCGATTGCTTGGGGAGGGTCTCCGGTATTGAGTAGATGGCCCGGGAGGGGGGGGACGTACTCATTCGGTGCTTGCCTTAGTCATTTGACCATTGGCCATGTGTCCATTTCGAGACGGAGCACCGTCGGGGGCGGGGGGGGGGGGTATCATGGAGGCCCAGAAGTGGAAGGAGCGGGGTTGTGTATAGTTCGGTAACGTTGCCGAGGAAGCCAACCCATCCAGGTGGAGAGAGTGGCATGGCTGGCATTCTCGAGTTCTTCGCGAAAATGGTCGGTAACCGGTGAGTTCGTCGGAGAACAAAGAGAACCGTGTACGGTGGCTGTGTGGGAACGCGTCTGGGTGGCTATGTGGGAACGCGTCTGGCCAGAAGAGGGTAGGTAGTGTGCCGGGACTTCGGAGAAAGCGGCGGAAACCGGAGCAAGGCAGCTCTTTGATATCACGTCACGGTGGAAACGGGCAGGGAGGAATCGGCAGGTGCACCTCGGCGGTAACGAAGGGGGCAGAACCAGAGTTTCTCTGTGGGAACCAGTGGCGCTGGATGGGGGCCGGGAGGTGGTCATAAGTTGGTAGGTCGATGGGAAACGCCGAGACTAAAAGAGAACGGCCCGTTTGAAGCGCTCTGGGTTGGAAGGGAGCAGGGCGGCAGCCAAGCTAATACATACAATTGCTGCTTCTACCGATGGAGGGTTTTGCCAGCTTCGTGTGTGCCGTTGCCAAAACTAGAGACGGGAACTGGGATGGCGTTGGTAGGTGTTGAGGATCGAAGGACGGTGGTGGTACGGGAAGCAGTTCCGGCGATCATCGGCCTCGGAAGTAATGCCCCGCTTTGATCGTAGAAGAGGAGCTCGGCACTAAGCGGCTTCGGAAACAATGTCCCAGGTTTGGTTGTACGGGTGGTTCCGATACTTGATCGAAGCCTGGTGAGCTGCTGGGTCACGTTATCGCTCAAAATGATGGCCTTGTGCGATGTCGGAGACCGCTCAACACGAAGGTAAAATAGCACCACAGGAGAGAAGTTCGACGGGTGGCACTGTCAAAGAGTGGAACATCCTAGACAGGGTAGTTCGATGTAGGCTGGCTGCGGTGTGCTACCAAACAGTGGTCATTTGCGGCTGTCTCTTGGACTGTGTCGTAGCGGCGGCGAGGGAAAAGCTGGCTGATTTCAAGAACAGAGCCGGCTGAATCCAAGTGTTTGCAAAGAGAGTCTGATCAAGACTACGGTAGAGGGGGTTCCCCCTATTTACACTGCCGGGTCTGAGCCACTCGTACGAGTGACTCGGTATCTCATTGTCAAAACACGTTAGGCGATTTGTTTGGCGTAGCGAAGCTAATCATCCCATTGAGGGTTCACATCGTAAATATACACAACACGAGAGCCTATGACAGCAAGGAACAGGGAGGTCACGCGCGCGAGTGACTCCGAACCACTGCAAAAAACGGCCCAGAAATGGAGCTCCCTACCGTAGCATTGGTCGCCTCGGTATTACCGAGGCTTTGAGAGGGTTTCCATGAATGGCACTCATGGCGCGGGGCGAAGTCCTGCTTTCAAACATTTGATGGACAGGAGTGAACTCGACAGGAAAGGCCACACCTGTGATCCGTGTCCACGCAATGTACGAGGTCGGCGAAGATGATGGGGCAGGGGGCTCAAGGCATATCCTGGTCAATTATGATCGCGAGTCTCCCGTCTCCATGACGGAACTGTCTCTCGGGCCCAGGGGAAGTTGCGTTGGCAGCACTAGTGGACTGGCGGTTCCCGTTGTTCGCGGGTCTAATGCTGTCACTTGACAAGGCGCACGTCCTGAGGCCAGCGCGGGTGGAGCCGCCAAGATGTACTCGAGGAAGGCTGAGGGAGCGATGGCCTGGAATGTGAAGTATTTATTGTGCTGTAATCCGGAACCATTGGTAGCCGTAATGTTTCGCAAGTAGAGTTGCACATTGGCGGCAAACGTCGAGTGGAGCACCCCCGTTGGGCTCGGTGTCTTGACTTCCTTCCACACACACCCAAAGGCAATCGCCAGAGCAAGGGATCAGTCTCGAGCAAGCGACTAAGTTTTGGGGCTGGGGGGAGGTAGAGTTGTTGAGGTCGAGAGGTGGCGTTAGCTCCCTTGATGGTGAAGCTGGATCATCGTCCCGAAATAAATGCCTTGTCGCTTGTGGTGCTGTATCGGCTAAGAAACGTGTAGCGTCCAAGGTTACCGTACCAAAATCGTTGTCGGCCGACCGCGCTGTTGCCGTCAATGCTGTGGTCGTCGTCGCTTCTGTTGTTCGAGAACGGAAGGCGTACACGGCGTTTTTGACCAGGAAGCAATTGCCACGCAGCTACAACGAGCGGTACTAGTTGTCGTGGGTTATGCCGGATGATGGCGGTGAATTTGCGATACACACATTGCTTGAAATGCCTCCCACGAAAAGGTATTTGACGCGTTCTCGTAAGTACCGAAAGAAAAAACACCATATTGAAGTATGTCCAATTCTGCGTTGAGCGCACCAGAGGCGAAGCGTTGTTACTACAGTGGGACAATGCGGTGTGAATGCTGCGTGTACTAAGCAAACTGCAGGAAAACACCCGAGAGCAAGTTAGGGTACTCCATCGCCATGTGGTTGATAATGGTGCTTGTCGCCGGTTTTATCCCTGATTTAAATGATGACGCGATCGCGACCGTCGCCGCGGCTACCACGGTTGCGATGCTGCGGGAGACAGACGCAGGCGCCATGGGAATCATAATTCGGAGTGGTAGCGGCCGTCGTCGCGGCCACCACGAATGGGAAAGCGTCTGCATGGTTGGGCTGCTTCATTGTCGCTGCTACTGCGGTCAATCTCGGTGACGTAACTGGTAGACGTAGAACAACGGTGATTCAGACTCTGGCGGTAGGTGGTGGTGAGGTGGGTCGTGCGGCGTTGTCGTCGTTGGTTGTGGTGGCGTTCCATGGGTGGTAAGCGTTGGTGGCAGTAGGGGCGTAGGAGGGTAATTGTTGTGGCAATGGAATTAGACGGCGGCTCTGTGGCCGTTCGGGCAGGTGCATCAGCGGCGGGAGTGGGTCGGAATTTCAAAGAAGTAAACCGAACAGGTAGGTTATCTCGGACGGAATGTCTGAAGATGCCGACATTGGAGCGGTTGGCTCAGCGACATTGCTGACATGGCTACCGGCGGTTACTGCCACTGATACCGCTATATCGTCGGTGCGGTTAGCTACTCCTCCGTAGCTGAAACCTACAAGGTGTGATCTAAGTGCGTGGGTGACCAGTCAATCAAGCCCCATCATCAAAGGTATTGACCATCTACATGACGCAGACATAATATTGACAAGAGGTTGCGAAATATTGAAAAAGACAAAAGAGTGACGGCCGTGCGCGATATTTCACAACTGCACAAGCATCCACCATGTCACCGATTGAGCGCCTGCATCGGTTTGGTAAAGACCCGACCTACGGTTTGGCGGGTAGAGCGATTTTCACTACCGGGGTTGGGCCTCTAGCCCGAGCGATCTCGTACCCCTCTCAATAAAGAACTTCAGCTTAGAGAATAATGTCATGGATGCGCAGATCGCCCCCCCCCCCAAAACAGCTGAAGTCTTGCAAGAAAAACAGGGTAGCCATTCGCGAGTGGTCATGAGCCGCTCTAATGAAACGCCTACATTGCGCCTCACCTACCATAGCCATGCGTTTGACAGCCTAACGCAATTCAGCCTCTATCATGCCGCATTCGACCATATATCTCCAATGCCAGTCATATGTCACCACTCACATCTTAAAGCACCATTCTGATTAAGTATCAACACCGCATACATCCCCATGCAATCCTCGTATACACAGCTATCTACTAGCGTTGAAGGCGCCTGCAACACTCCATAATAGCCAAGCATCTAATGGTAAGCTCGGTCTCAAGAGAACACGGTGGTGCCGATACTGACTGGTGCACCCTCTAATCGACACCGGATAACTTTGCTTTCTTTCTTGGTGCAGGCGAAAACCTGCGTACGGTTACCGCACGCGGCAGAACACAATCCGACCTAATCCAACCGAACCCAACGTAAGTGCTATGTTGTCGTGTCATCAGTCGACACACCCGCCGACCTGCCTACCTGCCCTTCCACCCACCCGCCCGTCCGGCCACCAACCCACCCACCCACCTACCCACCTACTCATCCACCCACCCACCCACGCACTTACCCACCCACCCACCCATCCACCCATCCACCCACCCACCCACCCACCCATCCGCCCACCCACCCACCCACCCACCCACCCACACACCCACACACCCACCCACCCACCCACGCACCCACCCACCCACCCACTCACCCACCCACCCACCCACCCACCCACCCACCCACCCATCCCCCCACCCACCTACCCACCCACCTACCCACCCACCCACCCACCCACCCACCCACTCACCCACCCACTCACCCACCCACCACCGCCCGCCCGCCACCCACCCCCCCACTCACCCACCCACCAATCCGCTCACCCACACACCCACCCACTCACCCACCACCCACTCCTACGCCCGCCCACCTGCCCACCCACCCACCTACCCACCTACCCACCCACCTCATCCACCCGGCTACGCACCCGCCTATCTACCTACCCACCCACCCACCCACCCGCCCACCCATCACCGCCCACCCGCCCACCCACCCCCCTATCCGCCTGTCCGCCCGCCCCCTCGCCCGCCTATCCACCCACCCTCGCACCCACCAACCCATCCACCCAGCCACCCGCCCACTCACCCACCCACCCGTCCACCCATGCACCCACCCCACCCACTCACACACCCAGCCAGCCAACCAGCCACCGGTCCACCTAACAACTCAACCATCCAAGCTACCCTTCTACCTACTCGTCCTACCGCACCCCAGCTCAACCCAACCCAACCCAATTGCTTTATAATAGCTGCCAACTGACGTTGATGTGAGTGCGTCCCAAAATGATCGAAAAAACGCATGTGGTGTGCCCTTAACTACGTGGAAACCCAGCCCAACCCAACCCAACCCAACCCAACCAAATTGCTTTGCTGTCAACGGGCGTTGATGTGAGTTCACCCCAAAATGCACGGAACGCAAACGCGTGCGGTGCGGTATTAACAAGTCGACATCAATTATGGCTGCTGTGCCCTCGCATCGACACCGGGCACTTGCCTTTTTCATTTTGGTACAAGCGAAAGAAGGCCTGTGGCTATATCGCGCCGTTATCCGACCGACGATGAACATTGCTCCTCATATTAAAAGTGGCTCAATCTCGCGGGCCGTGGTTGGTTGGTTGGTTGTGAGATGTATCTGCCCTCAAGTGAAGTGCATTTTTTTTTCTCATTAGGTGTCTTCTTAATTTCGACGATTTTTGACCACTGCAGCACCCCAAAGCCAAGGTATAGACATCCGTTGAACACCTGCCGACAGCCACTCTGAATAGAATCACGAACTGCTGTGATAGGCGACCGATAGCCTGTGTCGGCTTCGACGTGTCCTCTCAAGCACACGTCACGCTACGTTCGAAAGCATCATGTTATTAATAGATACACTTCTACATTTCACATATTCCGATGTAGCCCTCGAACATACAGCTATGCTTTAGCGGTGGTTATCTCACGTCGTTACCCGACCGACCATAGCTACCTCTGGTGATTGCGAGCCCCCTCGTTATCCGGATTATACACACAACGCTATAAAACTACACAAAATTAACTACAACACTACTGGTATAAAATATGAAGGCGTACCACGGCGGAGGGGGGGGGGTGCACTTCGGGACCAAAACCTTGCTGACACAAAGGGGCTCCTCAATGAAAGAACGGAGCTGTTTTTCTGGCAATCGACACAAGCTACGGTAGAGTTGCACCAATTATTGTGACTCCTCAAAGCCGTTCTACGGTAGCCCCCCCAACTTTTCTTGAACGAAATCGACGGTTTTGAAACCAGACCCCGGTCGTATCTCCTGAAAATACGGGGCCCCTTGCCCACCCGGACGTCATCGTTCGATAGCCTTTTGCAAAGAAAGAAAAAACATGAAGATTTGTTTTTTCATCGCATCCTTCCTGGTGTCGAGCATCCATGAAACGCTCGTTGAAGAAAATCGCTGCTTTGGGAGGGGGGGGGGGCTATCGTGGAATCAGTCCTCACTCGAAGAGCTCTTCTGCACGTCACCCAACAACCGAGTTGTAAGTATACGGTATGTGCAACTCGATCAACAGACCCATGGCCTAGGTATAAAAGACATAAATATTGCAAAGTAAGTACTGCATTCCAACGATTTTTGGGTCAAGAAGTCCTGTTATTCAGCAAATGTTTTTGCCAAAACGTGCTACTTTTATTGTAGCACGCGTCAATCGGGTTTCTGGTGAAGCTGAGCTACCCATGCTAGTAACGACAACAGCCTGAGAGCAGTTGGTTACCCCTTCTGTGCCGATGGCATTTCCAAAGACGTTTTATCGCGGCCGTCCGTTCGACCTACTACAGTATGTAGCTACTGAAATGTGAGTCGTCGATATTTCAAGACAATACCCATCTCTTCAATATCGCCCTCCTCTAACATCGAAAATAAAATGTGCCAATGAATTACAAAAGGCGGAGGGGGGGGAATAGCAACGAACACAGGTTAGAGGGAGACGATAATTATTTTCGATGTTAGAGGGAGACGATACACCTTTCCTACCACGCCCTCTAACCGCAGAGTGCGCGTCAGAAAACACAAGGAATTGCGTGTAACTTACTGCAATTGGCTCTGGTTTGCAGGGTGCGCGTCAGAAATAACAAGGAATCGCGTGTATCTTACAACAATTTGCTCTGGTTTGACGTCATTTGTCGAGTGCACAGGGATTCATAATGACGCTAACGTTGGTGGTCAATCGTGGAACCCATGCAGCTCTCGTTAGTTGCGTCGAAAGGTCCTACGCCGCGATGAATGTTGGCAAGGGTAAGGAATCGCGCGCTGCAATCATGCTCCGCAGCTCGATACAAGCGTGTATACGCCGGAGGATTGACCGTGTTTGCTGGATGTAGATAGAAAAACGAAGTAATAATGGCGCCAATGTTGGTAGTCAATCGTCGTACCCGTTTGTTTCTCGTGAGTTGAGGCAGAAAAGCTCCTCTCACGCCGCGATAAAGGTCGGCATTGATAACGAATCGCGCGTGTCATGCTGCAATCGGCTTCCGCGGCTTGACACAAGCGTACACGCTGGAGGTTTGGTATCATTGTCGAATATATATAGGGATACATGAAGACAAAATGACGCTAACGCTGGTGGTCAATCGTCGTACTCGCCCCGTTCTCGTGAGTTAAGGCAAAATCTCCTACCCCCGCAAGAATAAGGAATCGAGCGTGCCGCGCTCGAATCAGGCTCCACGGCTAGATACAAGTGTGCACGATGTTCGTAGAGTCCGAGCCCGGATGACCTAACCGCCACGCGATCTGACGAGCTTTTTCATCTTCGTTGTATTTGAGTACAGAGAGGAGAGACGGAGCAGAGAACTGAGAGCTTAGAGCAGAGTGCTCGGGCCCTTCTCCCAAGAAAATATGTCGGTTGACAGACTTTTGGCCCCTCGTCCGACTGTCAAGTAGCAAACTCCTCGACAGACAGCCTCAATAGTCGAAAACCAGGGGATGTTTCATTAACATCCCCTATTTTGGAAAAAAAAACTGGCAAAATCACTGAAACCGTCGAAAATTTTCCGCACAGGGTCCAGGACGATGATCCTATGTCGACCCAAAGACCCAAAATGCGCAGCGCGCACGTAGAGGACCAGATGTAGGAAGTAGGAGGCAGCATAGTGGACTCACTGGCGGACGCGCAACATACAAAATATATGATGTCAATTAATTACAGGGCGCATCAGTCAACTACTTACTTGATCGAGTCGATTTCACTATTATTTCATATAAAAAGTTACACGCTTGAGGGGTTTCCACAGAGGTATGGAGGCGCTATCCCATTCGGGGATAGGGGGTGATTTGTCGAGGCAGTCTCAAACCCCACGACAGACAGCCTCGACAGCTCGACCGCTCGTCAGCTGTCATTCGACATCTTTGTTCCCAAGAGAACATTGCATAAAAAGGCTAGGAAAATATGCGCAACCCTTCACAACTTTTGCAACCGTCGTGCTGTGACGATCCAAAATAACACCTTCCCTGGTTCTTCACAGCAGTGACGAGACCAAATGGGCATCCAAGATAACAAGCTAGGACCTAAGAGCAGCCAACGAAAGTCCCGCAGGAGGAAACCCGGCCACCGGGTCAAAACGACCTGTATAACTCACGTATTCCAACCATTGCAATTGTAACAATGGCCGCATTCAAAACGATCACCATGGCCTAAAACTAAAATGCATGTAGCGCCCTACTCACCCATGCCCCTCAAAGTAGCGTGGGGCGCCGGCCTGACAAATTATTCTTCGCATGACTCAAACATGGTACTCATCAAATAATGCTCACGCCCCTTACTCGTCCTCCAACGGTAGGTTCAGCAAAACGTACGGTGAGATTTGAAAGGGGTCGAAGCAAGGGGTTTCGTCAAAATATTTGCGCGCTGCTTTTCCGAAACTACAAATTGAATGCCAATCTTGTTGGCACGCAGTAGCTCTCGAATAAAATGAAAACGCACGTCTTTGTGCTTGCTCCGCGCGGAACTATACTGGTACTGCATTGCACCGCAATGCCTCAACGCAGTGACAGCACCTAATTGTTCAGCAATAGCCTATTATTGATAATACTGTAGTATTCTTATGCGGCTTCGCGATTATTTAAAGTAAGTATTGGATTAGATGAGGCCTCCTGCCCCGAAGCCGGAGGGTCTCGCCCGGGATGTACCTCCGCGCTGAGCGCTCAGCGCGGTAGTAATCCTGGAAAAAAAATAAAAAATAAAACAAAATAAAACGAAATTTAAAAATAAAATAAAATAAAAAAGAACACGGCACAGAAGCTACTCAGCACGCAGGATGTCTAGGGTGGCCTGGAATTATTTCTGCTTCCTCTTGTTCTTGCCCGTTGGGTGGAGGTTGAAGGCAATGATTGTGGCTCTGGTACTATGCCTCAGATAGGCTCAAATAGGCCGGAACCAACAGCTTTGTTTCAATTTCGGATCCATTTGAAGACATCCCTGGTTGCTTCCGCACGGACGGGGCTGAGTGTGGCAAGGCGCTCGCAGAATTCTCCGGTCCGCAAAGTTGTAAAACAGGAGACCTTTGCATGCATAAGCTGGGTGGGTGGGATGGTCAAAATTTCTTCTTCAACGTATGTTCTCTGGCTTTGGATTCGTGGGAAACAGGCACAAGGATCGATGTGGCCTAGATTCTCCAAGTAATTCACCGGTTCTAAATAATTGAGCCACCTCCGTACCATCGATGCCTCATTTTCTGGAAAACCGATTTCACTGTAGTATTCTTATGCGGCTCCGCCGATCATTTAAAGTAAGTATTGGATTAGATGAGGCCTCCTCCCCCAGCTGGTGGGCCTACCCATACTTCCGTTTCTTATACTCTGCATCGGCTACCGGACTGGGGTCGTCGTCTCACCCAAACTTCATTTAAATTTTTACCATACAGTGACGTGCACGAGGCGAAGGACCGGCGGGTGTGGTAAATCAATCAGGATTAGCCTACTTTTGCGTTCGCTTAGAAGCACCGTCACTGGTTTGATAAGTGCTCCCCGCAAGAGCAGCAGCGGTCACCGTAAAACATACATGGTACCTCGGTACTGCTTGTTCCATGTTCCAAACACCAGCATGATATAAGCTCGTCACGGAGTGGGTGTTCCTGCAGGACGACTTCGCCAAAACACTTTGTGTTTGCGCACGAAACCCGGCACAAACGCGCCCCCCCGCGCCGGCGTCCCACGCCGGGGCATACCACGGAAACCGCCGGAGTGGCCATTGCATCGGATATCTAAATACGTCTGCCCAAACAGGCAATGTGGGCGAGGGGTTGAGAATCGCCCATGTGTCCACCCACCGATGTTCGTCGGCGGAAAACTGTGGAATTGAGGGTAGAATAGGCGGAACGCCAGTCTGGCGATGATTTAGGTGCCGGAGCCATTCATCCGCGCCCACATACCGCGAATGTAAATATAAGACTATCTGAATGTCAATACACAGCATCGTACGTTAGAAACGGGGGGCACTAATTGCACGCCCCTTGTTCTGCTAAACAACTAAGCGAACGTCGAAGTGATGCTGTGTGTCCAGCCAATCCATCGAGAAAACTGACGGCGGTACAAACACTAACAGCGCGACTCCGGGCCACTCCTATCTACCATTACCTAACAGCGAAATTAAGATGTAACGAATTAAGAAAAGCTGCCACGAGTCACGCATGTGTCTTCGATACTACCAGTAGCTAACAAACCTTGGCCTGCAACCGAGATTTATAGTCGGCCCGCTCAGCTCTCGCCCGGGCGGACCGGGGGGGAGCGGCGGAATTGCAGGGGAAGCAAGTAGGTCGCGGTCGCCGCCTCCCCGGCGACCCCGACCCCGTCCCGACGTCCAACTCCCTTGGCGCACGGTCGTTGCGTGCTTTTCCCCGCGGCGCCCAGATTGGGGGGAGGGGGGGGGGGGTGCTGGGCCAGCGATGCGCCCACCCACCTGTCGCGGCGTACACCCCTGCCGTTGCATGTACGCCCATATCACGTGGAGAGGGATTCGGGGGTGGGGCCGTCGAAAAGTAGCTGTACTGGGTTGCGGGCGAGCTGTGTTTAGCGTCTCGAGTCCTCGCAGTAGCAGCGAGTTTACCCGCAACACCGCGACACTCGCCTATTATAAAACCGTAGCCCCCGCGCGTAGGTAGGAAGATATGGGGGCAGCGGTCTCGGTATCCGATGAAATGTATGCAGTGTCGACTGCAACCACGTTGTCAGCACATCAACCATAGATGTGTAACCACTGCCACCAGCGATACACACTATCACCTCTGATAAAACTGCGTAAGCATTACATGTATATTAGCAGAGTAACATGCGGTATAGCGGTCGAAACTCTGACCCCTTGTCAACCATAGCTGTCTGTCAACCGCGACCCGCGAAGCAGCAGCGGTGACGAAGACAGACGTTAGTATCAGCTTAACATCAGCAATCATTTCGGCAAAAGCATCTCCGGCACTGCCGTCCTAGCGATGATGGTAGAACAACTTCAATCCACGAAGCAGTGGCAACTATGTAGTCGTGTCATCGATAGCTTTTATATATTGACAGCAACCAGAAACTATCATCAGCAACAAGCAAACCAACTGCAGCGGCCCTGAGATAACACCGCCGTGCCAGTCATAGCTGTATATCTAGACTATAGAGATCAGCAAAACCAAAGCCTCCACCACCGCCGTGCCGAGATCCGCGAACCTGAACCCTCTGGCACTGCCACGCCGGGGTCAGCGAAGTAGAACCTCTGGCACAACCGTGCCCGTGATTGCTGTGTACCGACAGCGACTAGTGAAGCACAGCAACCATACTCCAGCCACGTCAGCAGTCACACAAAGCAGCTCCGGCACGGCCGCGCCGGAATTTGTTGTATATCAATATCGATCAGCGAAGCAACAGCCAATAGGCCGCACCGGAGATAGTTGTATATCAACAGCAATCAGCGGAGCAAAAGCCAATATGACAGCCGTGCCATCAACCGCTGTATATCAACAGCGGCAGTGATCAACGACTATCAACGGCGACTAGCGAGGCAACAGCGACAACACATCCGTGTGGGCAATAGCTGTATGTTACCAGCGACCCGCAAAGCGAAATCACTTTTTGGAACAGCCGTATATCAACAGTGATCGGCAAAGTGAAACCATCTCTGGCACAGCAGTGCCAATGATGGTTGAATATCCGCACAGCCGTGCGTCAGCGACAGCTGTATACCCACATTAATATCGGCGTTAACCCTTTCGGAGCCCACGCATAGCGATAAAACAAGTATGAAAGGTGGTCATTGTCATAGCATGATTGCGCAGCACACGATGTTTCATGCTACGCGCGTATCGCGCAGTTCTTTGCGTTGGAGTCGCACATTAAAATCTCCACCCCTCAAGCTAGCAGCCCGTGTAACGTCATTTGGCTGACCCTGCAATTGCCAGTAAAATTCGGTAATGTTGCCCTCTGAAGTCCCAAAGGGATAAGTATCCACAGCAATCCGCAAAGCAAAAGCATCTGGTGCAGCCGTGTCAGTGTTAACTGTTCGATCTGCGCATCAACCATAGCTGTGAAACCATCGCAACATGTGAAACGTGCAGCCATCCCTGATGAAACTGCATCGGCGTGAACTGTATATCCACAGTAAAGAGCGGTACAGCGGTCGGTATAACGGCCGGCAAAGCGGTCGCCACCCCAACCAATGTCAGCCATAACTGTATAGCAACCGCGACCCGCGAAGTAGTAGCAGCAACGAACATAATCGTCAACATCTGGGTGAACACAGCAACCAGCAAGACACGTGTGTCAACCGCAACCAACCAGCAAACGGCGAAGTTAGACCATGAGTTCGTTCCGGTCTTGTTTCGCAAAGTCTCGATCTCTCGCAGCAGGAGCGGGTTAATCTGCCATATGGTAACCCCGCCCGTTATTAAACCGTAACCCGCGCGCGTCGGTGAGAACACAAGGGAGCAGCGGCATCGGTATCCGTCGAGACATATGCCGTATCGACTGTAACGGCGTTGTCAGCCCATCACCCCTAGCTGTGTAACCCCTCGACCCTCGACACGCGCAGTCGCCTCTGATCAAACTGCGTCAGCATGAACTGTATAGCGTGAGCATGAACTGTATAGCAACAATAACGAGTGGTATAGCGGTCGCAGCGCCGACCCATGTCAGCCATAGCTGTATCTCAGCCGCGATTCGAACGTTAGCCGTGGTAATGGAGACAGCCGAACCATCTGTGTAACCCCAGCAACTGGCAAGACAATCTATCTCCAGGCAGAGCCGGTCCAGTGATGGTGGTATATCCACCACACCCAACAATCAACCAGCAAGGTAGCAGCACAACGTGTCAAGGTCAGCGGAATAAAACCGCTGGTACTGCCGCACCGAGGTCAGCGACGCAAAGCCCGCTGGCACCGCCGTGCCTATGGAAGCGATATATCCCTAGCGAGGAGCGAAGCAATAGCAACCGATAGCAACCGTAATACCACCATGTCAGTGAGCGGCGTAACCAATCAGCACAGCAAGAATACAACTAGCCCAGCCGTGTATCAACCGTGAGCAACGAAGCAGATGCACAGCTGGACGACGCAGCCGTGTCGACCAGGGCGCTACATTAACCGCGATCAGTCGACCAGGGCAGCACATCAACCGCGATCGGCCCAGCGAGATCGCCTAAACGCATATCGACAAAGCAAAAAACACCCAGCCCAGTCGTGCGTCAACAAACAGCAAAGCGAAGGCCCTTCAAGACGACACAACCGTGTCGACCAGAGTAAAAGATCCCCGAGATCCGCAAAGCGAAAGGATATCTGCGACCCCTGTATATCAACAGCGATCGGCAGAACCAAATCCCTCCGGCACAGCCGCGCCCGCGATTTTAGCAAAGCGAAAGTACAACAGGCACAGCCGCATATCAACCCCGAGCAGCAACTCGAAAACGCTGCTGGGCGACACCGTCGTGTAGACCAGAGCGTGTCACCACGGTCAGCAGCGCGAAAGAATATCTGGCATGGCCGTACATTCACGGCGATCAGCAGAGCGAAAGCACATTTGGCCCAGCCGGCCATGATTTGTGTATGTCCTCACTGCGGCATAACCAATCGGCAACGCGAAAACACAACTAGCCCAATCGTATATCAACTACGATCAGCAAAGCGAAAGCACTTCTGGGCCACACCTCCGGGTCGAGCGGAGCGGTAGATCAACCGCGATCCGCAGAAAGAAAGTATATCTGGCACAGCTGCATATCAACAGTGCGGTGTATCAACCGCGATCAGCCGAGCGAAGGCATACTGGCGCAGCTATAAATCAACAGCGGTCAGAACACCAAAGCGACAGCACTGCTGGACGAAACGCTCGTGACTGCAAGAGCGGTATATTCACCGCGATCAGCAAAACAAAGGCACATACGTATGGCGTAGCTGTTTATCACCAATGCGGTAAATCAGCCGCAATCAGCAACGTAAAAGCGCATCTGGTACAACTGTACATCAACCGCGATCAACAAAGCAAAATAATGTCTGGCGCCGCCGGATCAACAGCAGTTAGAAAACTGAAGCGAGATCCCTTCAGGACGACACAACCGTGTCGACCAGAGTGGTGTATCGACCGCGATCAGCAAAGAAAAAGCATATCTGGCGCAGTTGTATATCACTAGCGCGGTATAGCTGCATATCAACAGCAATCAACATCTAAAGCGAGAGCACTTCTGGACGATGCAGCCGTGTCGACCAAGAAGGTATATCAACCGCGAGATCAGCCAAGCAAAAGCCTATCTGGTGCAACTGCATATCACCAGCGCGGTATATCAACTATGATCAGCGAAGCGAAGCATATCTGGCACAGCTGTATATCACCAGCAGCGCGGCATAGCTGTATATCAACAGCAATCAAAAACTAGCGAAAGCACTGTTGGGCGACGCAGCCGTGTCGACCAGGGCAGTATATCAACCGCGATCAGCAAAGCAAAGCATATATGGAGCAACTGTGCATCACCAACGCGGTATATCAACCGCGTTCAGCAAAGCAAAAGCACATGTGGCGCAGCTGTCTATCACCAGGGCGGTATATCAACCGCGATCAACAAATCGAAGGCATATCTGGCGCAGCTGTATATCAACAGCAATCACAAAACTAAGCGAAAGCACCGTGTCGACCAGCGCGGTATATCAACGGCCATTAGCAAAGCAAAAGCATACCCGGCGCAGCCGTATATCAGCAGCACGGTATACCAACCGCGATTAGCAAATAGAAATATTATCTGGCGCAACTGTATACCATCAGCGCGGAACATCAACCGCAATAATCACAGCGGAAGTATATCTGGCGTAGCTGTATATCAACAGCCATCAAAAGCTTAAAGCGATGCCGTTCTGGATGACACAGTCGTGTCGACCAGAGCGGTAAATTAACCGCGATCAGCAGAAAAAAACATATGTGGCGCAGATTTATGTCGCCAGCGCGGTATAGCTGCGTGTCAACAGGAATCAAAAACTTAAAACGAAGCTGTCCTGGACGACAAAGCCGTGTCGACCAGAGCGTAGCTGTATATCAACAGCGCGGAACATCAACCGCAATCAGCACAGCGGAAGCATATCTGGCGTAGCTGTATATCAGCGGCAGTCCAAAACGTAAAGAGATGCCGTTTTGGACGACACAGCCGTGTCGACTAGAGCGGTATGTCAATCGCGACAGCAGCAAGAATCATATCTGGCGCAGATGTTTGTCACCAGCGCGGTATAGCTGTATGTCAACAGGAATCAAAAACTTAAAGCGAAGCCGTTCTGGACGACACAGCCGTGTTGAGCAGAGAATAATATCAACCGCAATCAGCAAAGCAGAAACATATCTGGCGCAGATATATGTCACCAGCGTGGTATAGCTGTATATCAGCAGCAATCAAAACCTAACGCGAGAACACTTCTGGACGATGCAGACGTGTCGACCAGAGCGGTATATTAACCGCAATCAGCAAAGCAAAAGCATATCTGGCGCAGCTGTATACCACCAGTGCGGTATATCAATCGCGATCAGCAGAGCTCAGGCATATCTGGTGCAGACGCGTGTCACCAGCGCGGTATAGCTGCATATCAACAGCATCAAAAACGAAAGCGAAAGCACTTCTGGACGACACAGTCATGTCGACCAGGGCGGTATCAACCGCGATCAGCAAAGCAAAAACATACCCGGCGCAGTTGTATATCAACCGTGATCAGCAAGGCGAAAGCATATCTGAGCTGTATATAAACAGCAATCAAAAACTAAAGCGAAAGCACTTTCGGACGACACAGCCGTGTCCACCTCGGCGGTATTTCAACCGCTATCAGCAAAGCAAGAGCATATCCGGCTTAGCTGTACATCACCAGCGAGGTATAGCTGTATATAAACAGCAATCAAACCTTAAAGCGAAAGCACTTCTGGACGACACAGCCGTGTCGACCAGGGCGGTATATCAACCGCGAGAGCTGTATATCAATAGCCGGAAGCATTTCTGGTCGAGACAGCCGTGTCGACTTCGGCGGTGTATCAACCGCCATCAGCAAATGAAAAGCATCGCTGGCGCAGCTGTATATCACCAGCGCGGTGTAGCTGTATATCAAGAGCAATCAAAAACTAAAGCAATTCTGGACGACACAGCCGTGTCTACCAGGGAGGTATATAACCCGCGAGAGCTGTAAATCAACAGCAACCGAAACCTGAAGCGAAAGCACTTCTGGCCGACACATCCGTGTCGACCTGGGCGGTGTATCAACCGCAATCAGCAAATAAAAAAACTCTGTGGCGGAGCCGTACATCATCAGCGCGGTGTAGCTGTATAGCAACAGCAATCAAAACTAAGCGAAAGCGCTTCTGGACGACACAGCCGTATCTACGAGGGGGGTGTATCAACCGCGATCAGCAGAGCAAAAGCATCTCTGGTATATTACCAACGCGGTGTAGCTGTACATCAACAGCCACCAAAATCGAAAGCTAAAGCACTTCTGGACCACACAGCCATGTCAACCAGGGCGGTATCAACCGCGATCAACAAAGCAAAAAACATATCTGGCGCAACTGTATATCACCAGCGCGATATGTCAACCGCAGTCAGCAAGGCGAAAGCATATCTGAGCTGTATATCAACAGCAATCGAAAGCTATATCGAAAACACTCCTGGCCGACGCAGCCGTGTCGACCTCGGCGGTATATCAACCACAATCAGCAGAGCAAGAGCATATCCGGCGCGGCTGTATATCACCAGCGAGGTATAGCTGTATATAAACAGCAATCAAACCTTAAAGCGAAAGCACTTCTGGACGACACAGCCGTGTCGACCAGGGCGGTATATCAACCGCGAGAGCTGTATATCAATAGCCGAGAGCATTTCTGGTCGAGGCAGCCGTGTCGACCTCGGCGGTGTATCAACCGCGATCAGCAAAGCAAAAGCATCGCTGGCGCAGCTGTATATCACGAGCGCGGTGTAGCTGTACATCAGTAGCAATCAAAAACTAAGGCAAAAGCAAATCTGGACAACACAGCCGTGTCTACCAGGGAGGTATATAACCCGCGAGAGCTGTATATCAACAGCAATCAAAACTAAAGCGAAAGCACTTCTGGTCGACACAGCCGTGTCGACCTGGGCGGTATATCAGCCGCAATCAGCAAACCAAAAATCTTCGTGGCGGAGCCGTACATCATCAGCGCGGTGTAGCTGTATAGCAACAGCAATCAAAAACTAGGCGAAAGCGCTTCTGGACGACACAGCCGTATCGACCAGGGCGGTGTATCAACCGCGATCAGCAGAGCAAAAGCATCTCTGTTGCAGCTGTATATCATCAACGCGGTGTAGCTGTACACCAACAGCCACCAAAATCGAAAGCTAAAGCACTTCTGGACCACACAGCCATGTCAACCAGGGCGGTATCAACCGCGATCAACAAAGCAAAAAACATATCACAACTGTATATCACCAGCGCGATATATCAACCGCAACCAGCAAGGCGAAAGCATATCTGAGCTGTATATCAACAGCAATCGAAAGCTATATCGAACGCACTCCTGGCCGACGCAGCCGTGCCGACCTCGGCGGTATATCAACCACAATCAGCAGAGCAAGAGCATATCCGGCGCGGCTGTATAGCACCAGCTCGGTATAGCTGTATATCAACAACAACAATCAAACCTTAAAGCGAAAGCACTTCTGGACGACACAGCCGTGTCGACCAGGGCGGTATATCAACCGCGAGAGCTGTATAAACAGCAATCAAAAACGAAAGCGAAAGCACTTCTGGTCGTCAGAGCCGTGTCGACCTGGGCGGTGTCTCAAATGCGACCAGCGAAGCAAAAGCATCTCTGGCGGAGCTGTATACCACCAGCGCGGTATAGCTGAATATCAACAGCAATTAAAACTCAAGCGAAAGCAAATCTGGACGACACAGCCGTGTCGACCAGGGCGGTATATCAACCGTGAGAGCTGTATATCAACAGCAATCAAAACTAAAGCGAAAACACTTCTGGTCGAGACAGCTGTGTCGACCTCGGCGGTGTATCAACCGCGATCAGCAAAGCAAAAGCATCTCTGGCGCAGCTGTTTATCACCAGCGCGGTGTAGCTGTATGTCAACAGAAATCAAAAACTTGAGCGAAAGCATTCTGGACCACACAGCCGTGTCTACCAGGGAGGTATATGACCCGCGAGAGCTGTAAATCAACAGCAATCGAAACCTGAAGCGAAAGCACTTTTGGTCGACACAACCGTGTCGACCTGGACCGTGTATCAACCGCGAGCAGCAAAGCAACAATCTCTGTGGCGCAGCTGTGTATCACCAGCGCGGTATAGCTATAGACTACATCAACAGCAATCAGAAACTAGGCGAAAGCGCTTCTGGACGACACAGCCGAGTCGACCAGGACGGTGTATCAACCGCGATCAGCAGAGCAAAAGCATCTCTGGCGCAGCTATATATCACCAGCATGGTGTAGCTGTATATCAACAGCCACCAAAATCGAAAGCTAAAGCACTTCTGGACCACACAGCCATGTCGACCAGGGCGGTATCAACCGCGATCAACAAAGCAAAAAACATATCTGGCGCAACTGTATATCACCAGCGCGATATATCAGCCGCGATCAGCAAGGCGAAAGCATATCTGAGCTGTATATCAACAGCAATCGAAAGCTATATCGAAAGCACTTCTGGTCGACGCAGCCGTGTCGACCTCAGCGGTATATCAACTGCTATCAGCAAAGCAAGAGCATATCTGGCGCAGTTGTATATCACCAGCGCGGTATAGCTGTATATCAACAAAATCAAACCTTAAAGCGAAAGCACTTCTGCACGACACAGCTGTGTCGACCAGGGCGGTATATCAACCGCGAGAGCTGTTTATCAAGAGCAATCAAAGTTAAAGCGAAAGTACTTCTGGTCGACACAGCCGTGTCGTTCTGGGCGGTGTATCAACCGCGAACAGCAAAGCAAAATCATCTCTGGCGGAGCTGTATACCACCAGCGCGGTATAGCTGAATATCAATAGCAATCAAAACTTGAAGCGAAAGCACTTTTGGACGACACAGCCGTGTCGACCAGGGCGGTTTATCATACGCGAGAGCTGTATATCAACAGCAATCAAAACTAAAGTGAAAGCACTTCTGGTCGACACAGCCGTGTCGTCCTGGGCGGTGTATCAACCGCGATCAGCAAATGAAAAGCATCCCTGGCGCAGCTGTTTATCACCAGCGCGGTGTAGCTGTATATCAACAGCAATCAAAAACTTGAGCGAAAGCATTCTGGACGACACAGACGTGACGACCAGGGCGGCATATCAACTGCGAGAGCTGTATATCAACAGCAATCAAAACCTGAAGCGAAAGCAATTCTGGTCGATACAGCCGTGTCGACCTGGGCGGGTGTATCAACCTTGATCAGCAATGCAAGAGCATCTCTGGTGCAGCTGTATATCACCAGCGCGCTCTATAAACCGCGATCAAAGCGAAACATGTCTGGCGCAGCGGTATCTACCGCGATCAAAGCGGAAACATGTCTGGCGAAGCGGTGTCGACCAGGGCGGTGAATCAACCGCGATCAGCAAAGCAAAGGCATATCCCGCGCAGCTGTATATCACCAGCACGGTGTGTCAACTGCGATCAGCGAACGGAAAGCTTATCCGGCGCAGCTTTATATCAACAGCAATCAGCACAGCAAACCCCTCTCGGGCACCGCCCCGCAGACATATGTAACATAGCCAGCACGTCCGTATATCAACAATGGGCAGTAGAGCCGAAATCACGTCTGGACCACACAGTCGCGTCGATCAGAACAATATAACAACCGCGTTCAGCGAAGCGTATGCCAGCATCTACTAGCGAGCAGATCATGCAAAACAAACAAAATACCATCGGGGCACCACACACTGTGTAGCCGTTCTTTGTACTTGGGTAAAGGGTAAGGCGTGGCTTAATCGGAAGAGTGCAAGTACCGAGGTTATACAAGTACCGAGGTTGGTATTGCTGATTGTTTCCAAAACGAGAGCGGTATATCAACCGCAATCAGCAAAGCGTATATCAGCAGCTAGCCACCAGCGAAACAATAGGGCGTGATCAGTCATAAGCCACAACCTACATCAGGAGTTACCACGCAGCAGCGCCGAGTATTGTTCGATATCATGCACGAAATGCCAGCAATGTCATGCGCGAAATGCCCTCAGCAGCACGGGTCCTGGCACTACTCAGTAGGCATGGGGTGTGGCTGGATACAGCAAACCATACAAAATAGACAAAATAATATCAGGACAACACATCCTGTAGAGCCGTGCTTGGTACTTGGGTGAAGTGTTAATCGTGGTCTCTTCGGATAAGTACAAGTACCGAGGTTGGTACTGCTGATTGTTTCCAAAACAGGAAATAAAACAACATAAATGAAAGGTACCAGATAGTACCAGATATATTATAAAAAATGAAAATACACTCCAGCTGTGAGATCGAAGATTTCGTCGAAACTCATCTTTGCAAGCTGTGTGTGATACTCCGATCGCGCGCATTACGAGTTGTGTGTCCTCATTAAGGATATAGGTCGGCGACTCCCCTTACAACTACAGTGTAACTATCAGGGTCAACAGGGTGATTTTAGTCAGTCTGTGCGCTGAAACTATAAAACCCGTTTCTGAGGGGGACAAAATCTGACAGCTGTGGAGGGAAATGTATCCTTTTGTCAAGTGAATCTTGTAAGTCGAATAACCGGTGAGGGGGGGGGGCGGAGTTTTGAAGGACGTGGGGGCCTGGTTTTGATCAAAAGCGAGCGGGTTTGGAGAGGGCGGGGGGGGGGGGGGGGGGGGGGGAGGGGGGAGCAATTTGTGCATGTAAGTTATAATCCTTTCAAGGGGATAAATCTGACGGTTTTGGCACCAGTTTATTATTGGGGGGGGGGGGGGGTTGGGGCGGGGGGGGGGCGTGTGGGGCAGCTCAATATGTGCGTGGAAACTATACATTATTTTGAGGGGATAAATGTGACGGTTTGGGAAATAATGCATTGGTTTATTATGTATATATCCTGGAGTAAGTCGTACAATCAGTGAGTAGAGAGAGGGTGGAGTGTTCGAGGGGGTGGGGTTGGGATGGGTTGGGGGGGGGGAAGGTGGGGGGGGGGGCGGGGGGGGAGCGGGGGAGGGGGCGGGGGGGGGCGGGGGGGGGGGGGGGGGGGGGAAGGAAGGGTTTTAGGTGAGGGGTTTGTTATACGTGTGGTGCTAGGTCTAGGCGATGGTGTGGGTGATGGGGAAGAAGGGGGCGTTCGGGGCGGGAGGGGGGGGAAAGCAGCGGCATGGATGGCTCTCGAAAGATAATGAGGTGATATCCTGTGCGTAAAGTGTTTTTTAATCTGACGGATTTCGATATTTGGTGGGGCGTTTGAGTAAGGGAGAGCGAGAGGGGGGGGATTTTTAAGCAGGTTTAGGTCACAAATAATATTCAAATACACTTCGGCTGTGAGATCAAAGATATGTAGGGGCTTGTTGTACGCGTGGTGCTAGGTCTAGGCGATCGTGCGGGTGGTTGGAAAAGAGGGGGCGTTGAAGGGGGGGGGTCGGGGGGAAAAGAATTGAAAACTACGTCATGGATGGCCAGAAAGATAATGACGTGATATCAACTGCGTATAGGTGTTTATTACTCTGGCCGATTTCGATTGTGAGTGGGGAGTTTGGACAAACTAGGCGGAAGGGGGGAGGGGGGGGGGGGGGAGGGGGGGGGGGAGGGGGGGGGGGAGGGTTGGGGTTTTTCATGAACAAGAGGGGTCAGGGGAGGGGGAGGGGAGGGGGGGGGGGGGGCGGGGGGCGGGACATTTCAATATATGCGCGGGAACTATAAATCCTCAAAGGGGACAAACCTGACGATTGAAGCAATAAGACATCCCTTTATATCATCTGGCTTGTAATGTTTACTATTCTAGAAGGTTTGATGTTCGATGCAGCATGCAACCCAGTGTTTAAGTGTAGTAAATAACGTGTTAAATCTTCATAAGTTGTTGTTGTATGATACATGGATCGAAAGCTAGAATATTTTATAGAATATTTGTAGTTACCATTATTTTTTGACATCGCTAATTATAAGAAAGAGATACGTATTGTCAAATACAACAGGCGAGGTGATGTGGTCATGCACTGTTTGTCACCACCATCATACAGTTACCATTATTTTCTGACATCGCTAACTATACGAAAGAGATACGTATTGCCAAATACAGCATGCGAGGTGATGTATGTGGCCATGTACTGTCTCCGCCATTGAGCATTAGCGGGAGGGATGCGATCGTCAGTTTTTAAGGAACGCTTGGTATACATGCGCTCAATTACGTTACCTCGTTAGTCATACTTGGTATATGTGGAACTAAAGATTTCTACAATACATCGCATCGTGCATCCCAGCTGCCTCTGGTACGTGGTATCCTGGTGCCTGAACTCGTACCTAGGGCCGTGTATCCTGGTGTATATACTCGTAGGGCACCGGGCAGGGTAGCATACGACCCACACCCCCTAGACAACGCCTGTCGACTGGCGACCTACCTATACTATAGGTCCTGCAGCCTACGAACTACCCTGACGAAAACAATGCTTCGGAAGGGCGGTGTCATAATATTCCTTTTTTATTATAAAAATTATAATACACTCCAGCTGTGACATCGATTTTTTTGGCCGAAACTCATCTTTGCAAGCTGTGTGTGATACTCCGATCGCGCGTATTACGGGTTGTGTGTCCTCATTAAGGATATAGGTCGGCGACTTTATTATCGGATCTCAAATCATGGAAATAGTATGTCTGATTCGTTTTTATTTTTTTTGCACTACGATTTTGTTATGGAAGGGCCCACCACCATCTACAAGCAGGGTACCGGTACGTTCATTTGGCGCGGGGCATTCTAGGGCATACATGGTATAGAGAAGGCCGAAACACCCGATATCCCTGGCTGCTGTGGCGAGCACGCACTACGGGGCAGTTGTTCGTACGTTGCAGAGTCATAACGCGCCCGACCAACACCCCATGCCGACTACTCGTCCGAAGGCCTCTTGTTTGTTCGTGAAAATACATACTTACGAGTAGATAGAAGAAGCAGTGCCATCATCAGTACTCAAAGAGCGACGCAACAGTAACAGTCGCTCGACACAGCAGAGGCCACGGGAACGGCTGCTATTCATTAGTGGTGTGCTCAATCTGCTGGTGGGAATCTACTTGCTGTATACCTGGTATCTGCATGCGGTAGTACTGCTGTACGAGGTGCATGCGAAAACGTCAGCTACATGTTAGTTGTAGCTCGAAGGATACCTGGTTTGGATCTGGTACACTTCTTCTCCAAGCTGACAATATCGTGGCGCCCACCCATGTCAGTTTTCTCCCATAATTCAGTGCGATCATACCGCCATAAGACCTCTACGAGTGGGTTTTACTGCGTAAACGGAGGCAGGCAAACTTGCGAGCCCCGCCAGGGTACTCATATCACAGTCCACGCCAGTTCACGCCACGGAGGTTAGCCCCCGAGATAAGTCCCATGCACGCGGCTCCCCAAATTGCTTGGGTCTTGTGCTCCTTTCTGCTCCGAAAAATGGTGTCATATTGGTGCTGGTTCGTATTTGGAATTGTGTGAAACGGGGAGTCTGCGAAGTCCACTCCACGGCTAGAGCGGCGGCAGTCAGTCCCAACCACCGAGCCACCTGGGACGACGAGGACGACAGTCACCTCGTATCCTCAGTATTTCTTATTCAACGTATGCTCTCTGGCTTTGGGTTCGTGAGGAACAGGCACAATGATCGATGTGGCCTAGATTCTCCAAGTATTTCACCGGTTCCCAATCATAGAGCCACCTCCGTACCATCGATGCCTCATTTTCTGGAAACCCGTTTTTACTACTGCATCTGCACATACATCCGTCAAATACTGCACATCACTCCCCGTCCCTGGCAAGCCAACGGCAACGACAGAACCCCCCGCCCACTTGCCCACCGACCCTTGATTTTACAGCACTCAGCTAGAGATAAAGGCTCAGCAAACACTACGCGGTAGTGACAAAGCACCTATCACTGTGCAAACATCAGCACTATTAATACCGTAGATATTGAAAACACACCCTCCATATATTCACCGACTGTTCGTTGTACATCATTTTGACAGGGACACGGCTCCACAAACACCACCTGAACGTCCTTGTACCACTCTGTAGGCATTGGAACTGGGTAGCACTAAGGGGAGTCGCCGGCCTACATCCTTGTTGACGACATGCACACCCCGTACCACGCGAGATCGGAGTGTCACACACATAGCTTGGTAATACGAGTTTCGACGAAATCCTCGGTCTCACAGATTTTCTTAAATAAAAACACCACGTTTACAAATCACCTACCCCGCTGCACAAACATTGTATTGTTTCATTTACCTTCCCACAAGCCCTCCGTACTTCAATCCACGATCTGTGACTATGCTAGATTCCGAAAACGCTCATGCATACACACCGACTACCGCTGTACAACCACCACCTCAGTGTTTGACGCATTACGTTATGTGCCCTTCCACAACGTGCAGAGCATATTTCAATCCACGTTCAGTTCTTACAGCAGGATACGATATCGCTCATACATCGCTGCTTGACGAACTCCAAGAAAAATACTATCGATTATCTTCAACACTTTCAAAGCAAACGGTCCAACACAAACAGAGCTACGCCCCCGTGAGCACGCCATATCGCAGTTATTGGCCGCTGTACGAACACAACCAAAAACGCTATCGTAGACTTTGATAGCGCTTGAAACAAGCCATCCAACGCAGGCAGGGTTACCGCCCCCCGGGCACGGCATCGCGCAGATTTTGGATCCTCCGTACGCATAAACACCGACTTCATCCTTGGAGCCTCCGCAGAAGTATTCTGTGCCGTGCTCCGGCTTCATGAGGTGAGTGGCACCGTTATTCCTGGAGCAGAATGCCAGGCAATCCTGAAGAAAGCATCACGGGCATAAGAAGTACATGCACGGGGAAGATCAGTTTTATAACGGAAAGAGAAGAAGTGTTTCAATGTAGGTTGCATGTGTTTCGAAGGGCGAATTCTACCTCGCACCGCAACTGAAAATGCAAACATTGGCTGGCGGCGCCGATACAATATCTCCCTCGGATGCGGAAATTAGCCAACGTCTTGAATTGATGCGCACGAAATATCTACACAACCCCTCGATGGAAGTAGGTGCCCATGTATTTGCGCATTCATCCATACACGGAATTTGTGTCAGCAAGAAGGGCACATCGTATTCGTATAACTATTCCATGTAATATTTCATGCATTCTGATTATATAAGGACCTCGGGGGCCTGCAAAAGTATGTACGGTAGCACCGCACCGGCAAATCAGACAAAATAAAATTGCGAGAAACACCCTGGGTCGGTCGAGTTTGGCATTTTCCTAGAACTTCGTTAGAAACGTATCACGGCACCATCATTTTAATAGAGATAGGCTAAATGTTGTGCTATCAATCTTACGTGGGCTGTATCATGATATGCAATACGTGCCAAAGAGTCGATCGTTGTGAACGTCTACCGGGTTGGTAGATCATGCTACGATACATTGAATTTAGGGCCTTCGCTGTCATAGCTGCCACCACCCCCGCTCTCACCTCGTGCGTCATACTGCCATCGACTTTGTAGTCCAACTTCAACGAGAGATCATCGTGATTGTCGCTGACGTCGTCGAGAGACCTCGCACCATCGACGGGGATGCTAACGCCCCCCCTCTCTGCTTGGTGGACGCTCATCGGGAGCTTCCCACCGCGTTTTTCCACCGCGTTTTTCACCGTCTTCATTAGCGTCCGAGCAGGTTGGTTTGATTCGGCTTCGACGTTCCTCTCGAAGTCGGTCATGAAATCGCCGCACCAGCACTCCCTGCCGTACGTGGTCGAGAAAAACTCGGAACCTTTGCAGCCTGCCGCGCACTTCTATTAATTGACATCCCCGAGAGAGCAGGGAACGTGAAACAATGGGGACCGGCGGCAGCAGCGCGTCCGCGATGGGAGGCATTATGTAGGGACCTGCCTCGGCGTTTTACCGCAATCGAAGTGGGGGCACAAGTACAAGAACGATCCTAAGGCTTGTTATTGTTGTCGTTGTGAACGGACAGATACAGAAAGCCATAACTTACCTACACAGCGTTGACGCCCGAGCGACACAACTATACGAGCATTGTTTCTGCCACCAGGCTTGTAGCCCTAAAAAACGAAGCAGCCAACTGACCGCAACCGTTGTACAAGCTCCATAATTCATACCAGATACTAAAAACCTAAACCACAGGCATCACCATGCAGATGTAGGGTGTGCATCAAGTTACGGCCGAACTTCAAATGGCCAACCTTTCGCCGCGATAAGCATACATACATTTGTGGCAGAAGACACTCCGCCGGCTGACCGACGACGGTTTTCAGAGGCTAACATAGATTCACCGTTGAACGAACTCGAGCAGCACTGACGGTGTATAAGATGGTATGCACAAAGAGGTGCTCGTTGGGCCAAGAATAGCTTAGTACTTGTACGCTGAATTCCAGGAAGCTCATATGCGAGTAGGAAATGTGAACGCAGGGGTATACAAACTCTCCAGTTGCTCTTGTACTTGATGCCTTTTACAGGAACGCCCATCTATACGACTTGTCGCTGCAACTGCTCGACTCCAAATAATAGCTAAACCCTTTCTGCGGTGTAATAGCTCCAACTGGAACAACAGTTATACCGGATACAAATACAAGGCATGTTGAACGTTTACCTAGTAGATTTGTAGTAGAGCTTATTCTTAACACGTCTCCTCGATGGAACTACCACATCGAACAATGCCAGCGCTCACAGCTAGTTCAGTGGTTATATTGTACTCTTTTAAAGCGACGAGCTCAATTTGTTTTGTACAAGGCTCCAGCAAGCATTGCTGCCTGTTCCCTCTTTTCGGCACACTATCAAACACCAGCATAAAACTGTTGCTTACGCCGGAAGCTAGTCTCCCCTTTTCGGCAAACGACAACTGCATGTGCATCACCTCGGTGGTCATGTTGTCACTTCTTGACTTGGAGGTGACCACGAGGTCCTGCCGGGTGTCCTTGAAACAGCCCGTGTAGATATACCCCTCAGGCTCGTTTTTTCCGTTTTTCTTGCTGGCCTTGTTGCCCTTGTTAGCGCTGTTACCGGATGTGATTGTGTCGTTAAGCCCCACGATGAATTTATCCCTAAAACCCACCTCTTGGTCGTGCATCTGCAGACAAAACAACAAGGCAACGTCTATACTCTCGCCATGACGAGACGCCTTGATTACTTTACGTATATGTCGCATTTTTCAGAGGGACACAATGCCGAAAACAATCAAATGGCGATTACAGCGTCGGTCACTCGAAAGAGCCCTGGATGTTGGGCTGGGAAATGGCACATAAAATGTACTTCATATCGGTTACGCTGTACGACACGGTCGCTGAATTACTCTACCTGAACTGAACGCTCACTCTGCGTCGTTTCCTTATTTTGTTCGGTGTTCCGCCCTGGATCTCAACAGGGTTAACACACTGGGAATTCGTACCAGGTATAGAAAGGGATGAGTGCTAGATCATGCCTGTACGTGATTTTTCACGGTGACGCAGTCACAAACCTAAGCATGGACGATGTTCAGCGACCCCAGGAGCGGTATTCCAGCAATCTTCCGTGTTCGATGCTACTGCTGGCCGCACCTGCTTCTACTCAACGTTGAACATGTGTAGGCTACCTAGCGTACTTTTATCGTACGCGCAATCTGTTTCCTCGAGGAGCCCTCAAGGCGAGACAGCCTGTCTTCCTACCGCCCTCTAGTAATCCCTCTACCGGAGCTTTGACAAGAGCAGCAAAATGTGCATTGTGCTGTAGAGAAATGTGCCAGATACTATGCACATATTCTACTCCTTCCGCTGGTGTACACGATCGGTTGACAACAAAGCAACCAAGTCGACTCAGAGACGTGGAACAGCGCGGGCACACACTCACATTGGAAACGACCCCGTAAGCGTCGTATGGGGAAACACTGTAAAGACACAAACATAACGCACATACGGGAGGAACAGGCGGGAGGGTACACACGTTGTCAAGACCATTACGTGACATATGGTACGGTAGGGGATGCACCTTCTTTTTTCTGAGGCTTTTCACTCGAGGCGCTCTGTATAGGGCCACCTGAACTATCTGCATTTTACGTGGAAGTTCATGAAAGCTTCCATGGAAGCTAACTTCCACGGAAGTTTTTCGTGGAAGCTTTCACGGAAGTTACTTCCACAGAAGTTTCCATGAAAGCTTCCACGGAAGCTATTTCCACAGAAACTTCCACGGAAGCTCTCGTGGATCTCAATTTGCTTCCACGGAAGCTTTCACGGAAGCTTTCACGGAAGCTTTCACGGAAGCTTTCACGGAAGCTTTCACGGAAGCTTTCACGGAAGCTTTCATGGAAGCATTCACGGAATCTTTCACGGAATCTTTCGTGGAAGTGTTATTATTTGCTTACACGGAAACTTTAACGGAAACTTTCACGGAAGCTTTAACGGAAGCTTTCACGGAAGTAAATTTGCTTCCACAGAAGCTTTCACGAAAGCTCTCACGGAAGCTTTTGTGGAAGTAAATTTGCTTTCACGGAAGCTTTCACGGAAGCTTTGGTGGGAGTAGATTTGCTTCCACGGAAGCTTTCACGGAAGCTCTCACGGAAGCTTTCGTGGATCTCAATTTGCTTCCACGGAAGCTTTCACGGAATCTTTTGTGGAAGTGTATTTATTTGCTTACACGGAACCATTCACGGAACCTTTCACGGAAGCTTTCACGGAAGCTTTCACGGAAGTAAATTTGCTTCCACGGAAGCTTTCACGAAAGCTCTCACGGAAGCTTTTGTGGAAGTGAATTTGCTTCCACGGAAGCTTACACGGAAGCTCTCACGGAAGCTTTCGTGGACGTGAATTTGCTTCCACGGAAGCTTTCACGGAAGCTTTCGTGGAAGTAAATAATAAATTAGAAATAACAAGTAATGATTTTCGTCCACGGAAGCTTTCGAAAACAAATCCCATGGAAGCTTCCGCGATAGCTTCCGTGAAATAAAATTACTGCCACGAACGCTTCCGGCATGTGGATGACATGCTCTTTAAATTATATAAACCCTAACCCTAACCCGATGAAACGCAACAACCAATGTACGGTGAAACCCTCTTCTTCTCGTACACAGTGTGCGTCAACCATGTTGTCAAATAAATGGTAAGCTCTACTGGAGGCGCACTAGTGTACAATACAAATATATCCGTGGGATCTGTCGTGGAAGCCGCTGAGATTCTGTGGAAGCTGCGGAAGCTTCCATGGAAGTGAAACATAAAATTCCGTGGATGTAGCTTCCAACATTTCCAACTTTCGTGGAGGCTACTTCGAAAGCTTTCACGAAAAGCTTTCGCGGAAGCTTTCGTGTAAGTCGTTGAGCTTCCGACCTTTCGTGGAGGCTGCCGCTTGCTTCCATGGAACTACAACCTAAAATTCCGTGGAAGGGCTTTCGTGGAAGCTTTCTAATCCGTGGAAGCTGCCGTGGAAGCTTTCGTGGAAGTTTCCGTGAAGCTTCCGTGGAAGCTTGCATGGAAGCTATGGAAACTTCCATGGAAGCAGGGGAAGCTTCCACGGAAGCTTTCATGAACTTCCACGCAAAAAACAAGTAGTGCAGGAGACCGTCTACATACCTCACCCTAAGCACGATTATGAGAAAATAACGAAACTGCAACCTAATGAACAATGCCATGACCTCGGTACGCAACGTAGAATATTGCAAAGCAAGATTGATGTTCAGACGTTGTTTGGTTCAGGAGCTCCGCCGTTCAGAGAATGCTTCAGCCTAAATAAAGTGCTATGCACTATCGGAGAACGCGTGACGACATCATCAATCAGCATGAACCACGGGAAAATGGACTCCAACTTTGAGCGAGATTTCCCCGTCTCCTACTGCTAAACACTTCACCTACAAGTAGTGACGTGTTCCAGCAAAAACGTTGCATTCCTCCCTTCGACACAGAACAGCTGACCGCTATACGATGGTTCTAGTATGCCATCGCAAAATTTCCTAGACCGAGAAACGGAGCAGAGAAAAAGGGAAGCTAAGAACTAAACAATAAATAACTTTCAAGGAATATATATATATTATTCGGTTGACGAGAAACATGAATATAACCACCACCCGGAAAACAACAATAGGATTCGTCTGTCCGTTTTTACTTTTTGAAGTTGATGTCGTACAGCGAGCACGGTACAGCTAAGCCACGAAGTCTAGATCTACTTACAAATTTTGATGAAGGTTGCATGTTTAGCAAGTGGCCAGACCAAACGTTTTCCAAACTTGACATCAAGACACAACCAACGGCAATTCTGCCTAATAATTAGCTGGTACTTTTCGAAGTGTATAGACTACCTGGTAGTGTAATCTGAACAGCACCTTAACAGCACCTTATTAACCCTTCTTCACATGACGTCCTACGGTAGAGCGGTAAATCCCGTTTCTCCTGAGGCCCCTCGCTTGGGGAGGTCCATTGATGAACATTGATGAACATTGATGAATAATGAATGCTGTGGAGTCATCCCATGCTAGGGGTGCGCAGCAAATTCTAAGAACTTTCTGAGCTCTCCTAACACGAGAAGAACCTCAATTCACATCTCGACCTGCAAAAACATGACTTCGAAGACGACATTCGTTCGCGCAACCCGACCAACCTTTCCATGCGCTACGTAGTCCTAAAACAACTATAAAATAACTATAAAACAACCATAATACTCTTGTAAAGTAGTTGTCATTATGTAACCGATAGTTCCACGATTAATAAGGACCTCAACCGGTCAAAAAACTTTGGCCAAAATAGTGCGACCTCTATGGTATTATACTTAGAGGTCGACGCCAATTTTTCTGCGGCTCCTCACCAGAGGAGGTCGATACACCACCCGAACGTTGATAAGAACTGTGTTTGCTCCGCACGATGAACAATCTCATGGGCAAGGAAGGTGTATTTACAGCAAGTAAACCAGGAGCCACATATATTATGGGATTTATAAATACCAAGTACAGTGGGTATAGCTTTTTAATTTTGCAGTCTGAGGAGCTTTTTTGTTGAACTCAAGCAACCTGAATTTCCCAATAATGTAGCGCTACCTTCACATAATGACAAGAATTTCCCGATATATATTATAAAAATTACAATACACTCTCCAGCTGTGAGATCGAATATTTTGTCGAAACTCATCTTTGCAAGCTGTGTGTGTGATACTCCGATCGCGCGTATTACGGGTTGTGTGTCCTCATTAAGGATATAGGTCGGCGACTCCCCTTGCAACTACAGTGTAGCTATCAGGGTCAACAGGGTGATGTTAGGCAGTCTGTGCGCGGAAACTATGTAACCCGTTTCTGAGGGGGACAAAATCTGACAGCTGTGGAAGGAACTGCATTAGTTTATCAAGTGAATACTGTAAGTCGAATAGCCGGTGAGGGGAGGGCGGAGTTTTGAAGGACGTGGGGGGCTGATTTTGATCAAAAGGGGGGCGGGAGGGGGGGAGGGGGGGGAGGGGACGGGTGGGGCAGGTCAATTTGTGCGTGGACACTATAAATCCTTCTTGTGGGGGAGGGGGGGGGGGATGTGCGGGGGGTGGCGGGAGGCGGGGGGGGAGGGCTTTCGGTCGCATAGATGTAGGGGTTTGCTATACGCGTGGTGCTAGGTCTAGGAGATAGTGCGGGTGGTGGGGAAGGAGGGGGCGTCGGGGGCGGGGGCGGGTGGGAGTTACAGCAGCGGCATGGACGGCTCTAAAACGATAACGAGGCGATATCCAGGGCGTTTCACAATGTATATAATGCTACCTTTACCGTACGTAGCACGTGTCTGTTCTGCCCCCGAAAAGCTGACATGGAGAACAATCTTGTGCGCTTCCCACGATGGAAATCCTTCTCGCCTAGATATATATGCATTCAATAATGTCATCAAAGAAAAAAGCATCCCGTGACACATGATACGTACAGTAGACTAGCACCCTTTTTTTTCTGGGGCTTTCCTCAGTGCAGCAGCTCTACACGTTTTGGCACCGCACTCCCGACATGAGAAAAAAAATTGGGTTTAGACTACAATCATGTTGTTAGCAGTTGGAAACGGATTGCCCATTCTTTTTGTTTCCCTTGCAAACTGAAAGTGCAACCCGACGAACCAACCCGTGGCCTACTATAATAGGGTATATGTATACAAAACACTCATTCTGCAAACACAATAAGAACGCCATTCTCGCGATGTCGGGTCAAGAAGCCCCCGTCGTTCGGAAAATAAATGTTCTTGCCAAAAAGTGGTATACCTTAATACCTCTATATCGTAGCACGCGTCCCGCTTCAACACTGACATTGGTTGTGGTTCCTCAGATACCATATAGACTAATATTATTAGTAGATGCCCAATTTTGCCAGAATAGGCTGCTCCCATCAAAGGACGCATCACCTCTCTGATACAATTGTATCACATGGGCACACTCACGATTGTTTGGTGGTTGTGATGGTGGAGATGATTGCGAAGCCCATCCCGAACGCAGCAGCACGCGCCATCCTTCTCAACAGAGTGTTAACAGGCAGCCTTGTTGTTGCTGACGTTGTTGTGCGATTTAAATATTCTGGGGCAGGGAAGAGAGCAGAGGAGGAAGGCCTCAAAGAAAGGAAGATATATCTGTAGTGTTTGTATTTTGTGCGGGTTTTGTGTCTTTGTGGGCTCGGTAAGTGATACTCCGATCACGCGTATTAGTGGGTGCGTGTGTCCCCATGAAATATGTAGGTGTCCAACTCCCCTTTTATAGAACTAGCTTGTCCCACACAGGGTCAACACAACAGGGTGATGATGTTAATCAGCTGTGCACGGAAACTTTTAAACTTGTTTCTTTGAGGGGGGAAAAATCTGACGGCGGCTGTGGAATGCACCAGTTCAATATAATATGTGTATAGAATCCTGTCTGGGAATGTTAATGAGTGATCGACGTTGAAGTTAATGCTGCTGCACATTTTTTCGGATGGGAATCACAATACTAAATATATATATAGATAGATACAATTAATATCATCAGCTGATCAATATAATACTACAATAATAGCAAAACGCAATTGGTCTTTTTCCGATGGCATAGTAACACATACATACCGGTACATATGCATGTCACTCTGTACGTACGCGGTGGACGTTTGAACCGTTTTTGTCCTGCAAGGTTCTTGACGACTTGATTTTTGAGGAGCTCTACACCACAGCCACATACAGCCGCAGTAACTGACTTTGAGCAAACCCAAAGCGCAGTTCGACGAACAAAGCCATGCCCTTATTAATACTTCGAAGTAGTATGATAGTAAACATGACACCAATTCTGTGATTGACGGGGCTCCTGAACTGAACAGCTATTATTATACTCATTAGATGCGTGCTACGACAAAGGTATATATTCTAAGGTATATACTTCTTTCTTTTCGCCCAAAACAAATAATAAGCATCGACCCTAAAGTTTCATCGAACTTACAGCCAGCTGCTGCAGCAGACGTCTGACGTTGTTGAATAATTTTATTAGATAAAAAACGGCTGCCTTGCTATAATACCCATCAAACGACGACACGCTGTTCAAATGAATGGCTGAATTGCAACTAACTGCTGCGAGTAGGTTTCAACGCGTAGAAGAAGCTTGCGTGCGCGGTATTACCGCCTAATAATACATATATAAATCTATTCTTTGTTTCAGGGATTCGGTCAGGAGTTTTTTTTTGTCTCGGCCTAAGGCCATTTCTTATTATTATGCAGTCGGATTTGTCAGTCGAAAACGGCCTTTTTCGACTGAAGCCCAAATCGGGCTTTCTTACGCAGTCGAAAAAGGGCTTTTTCGACTCAACTTTTCTCGACTGAGAATTCCGACTGACTGGCGGATCCAGTCGAAAAACTCGATTTTTTCGAGTTCTTCGACTGGATCCGCCAGTCAGTCGAAAAACTCAGTCGAAAAAGTTTTACACGTGTTTTTTGAACCGATCGCATCTCTCATCCCACCACCAAACACACACCCACACGGCCACACGGCCACACACCCATACCAAGTACCACACTGCAGTATCATACAAGGCGCTGACGCTGGCTTGGCTATCCCAGCTGTTGCTTCTCGCAGCAAGTCAGGGTGGCGCATTCATTCCTAGTTTTGCTCGCCAGCAGCGTGTATCACACGACGGCAGCAGCGCGCGGTCTCGACCCCATGCTGCCAACAACGGCTGCGGCTGCTGTAGCTTTGGCGGCTCTTGGCGGAGTGCAACAAACTCCACGAACGTAGCTTTTGCAGCTTTCGGCTAAGCCCGAAGCCACCAACTCACTGGGACGAAGGTTCGTCGAGCCGTTGCTCGCGGAGACAGCGCGAAGCACAGAGCTGCCAACCGATTTCGCCTACTGTACAGCATTATTACTCCCTCACACCAACCGCCTCTAGGAAGAGCACAAAAACTATAAAATCAACTCGGCTGACGATAAGAGGAAGGACCAGAAGAATCCAGTCGAAAAAAAGTCCAGTCGAAAAGGGCCGTGTTCAACTGGCGGAATCCGACTGCGTAAGAAATGGCCTAAGTATGCGATTCGCGGAACTGGAATTCTCGGGCACATAGCTTCGTTCGAGCGCCGGCTTCGGGGGGCGGCTCCAGCGCCCCTCGCCCTGCCGTGTCCGTTCCGCACAGCGACGTGAACGCGGACGGATGCCGAGCGAGACAAGCAAGAAGTTGCAAATACCGCATGTCGAGGAGGAATTCCGTAGAGTTTGGTGGTATCTCAATGTCTGCAGCGCCTGGATGATTTACAAAATTGGCATCATTTCCAAACGGTAGTTGTTAATGTTTGGAATTTTGCGGTGGCATACTCTCGAGTGTTTGTTTTGCTTTTGACGTCTGCAGGGCTGGGGCGTTTGTTTGTTTTGTTTGACGTCTGCAGGGCTTGAACGGATGAAACACGTAAAAGTCTTCAGGGGGCGGCTCCAATGCCCCTCGTCCTTCCTCATCCGTTGGGCACCTCGACGTGAACGCGGATGGATGCTGAGCGAGACAAGGGAGAAGTTGCAATAATATTGTATTTTGAGGAGGTAATCTTGCGACTTCGGTTGTATCGTATAATAACATCTGCAGCGTCTGGATAATTTCCAAAATTGGCATCATTTCCAAACGGTGGGTAGTTGCTAGAGTTTTGAATTTTGCGGTGGTATTCTCTCGAGCGTTTGTTGTTCTTGACGTCTGCAGGGCTTGAGCGCGTGTTATAATACCAGTTAGTTACACTGATCGTCGATTTTTCATCGAGTGTTGCCAACTCACGCTCTTGCGCTATCCGCAAGTCAATAAGTGCACAACAAAACGAAAATTTATACGAGTACGCATTCGGGGGGACTCGAACTCACGAAGCTGATCTATACACTTGTACCAGGCTCGAGGGTATAACCTGATACGCCACCGCGGCAGTGGGTGAGATATAGCCGGTCGCCCCGGTGGTCTAGTGGGTTTACACTCGAATGCTACTATTATTAATAATAGCTTTGGTCCTTGATTTAAATAACCACTGTTGTGAGCTTTGTTGGCTTTATTTATTTGCAGAAACAAATGGAAAAAAAGGGATCAACTAATTGCTGAAGCGCACGCATGACTAAACGAGGAGGAGGTAGTAGTGATTACGATTACTGCGGCGCCAGGAAAAGCCACACAGCAGCATTGCGAGTGGCTGCGTCCCCGGGGCCTCGAGGGTTGTATTATACAAGTTCCTCCTGTTGTTAAGCTGCGCCACTCAAAGGTGGTGGTAAGTAGGCAGCAGGATGGCGTGCTTTGTTGTTGCTGTGGTCTCTGACTCCGTTGCTGTGGTCGTTTGCCGGTCAAGTGCAAGAGGGCGTGTGTTGGTACGTAACTGACAAATTAGTTTGTGTCGCTTCGTACTTGACGTGCTGCTTATTGCTGCTGGTTGATGATTAATCATCTCTTCTAGTGATTTTTTTTTTTTTGGCACACTTCTACTTTCCAGCTTCTGGACATACAAGCCATGGTCACAGGTGTCGTCCTTCCCTTCCCTCCCCCGGTTATTGCCTTCATTTTTCTTTGCGCATAGGGTTCAGCACCCACTGATCGTCGAGTTTTCATCGAGAGTTGCTAACCCACGCTCTCCTCGCGCTTTCCTTAAGTCAATTAGAGTATAAGACGACAAAGTATACGAGTACGCACTCGGGGGGATTCGAACTCACGAAGCTGATCTGGGGTCAGTCGGCGTGTGCTCGGATTTATCCGATCGAAATTTGATAAATGAAGCTCGGAATCGGATTCACTTAAAGAAAGGTAGCCATTAATTGTAGTACATTATTATGATTGTAAGTCTATATCGAACTCTTGGCATTACCTTACATACTGTACGCGCAGACTATGATTGTGTGTGGTGATTTTTTTTACTCTACCACGTATTGAATCGAACAATTCGAAGTGTTGCCCTGCCCTACTCAAAGCATGATGCCGGCACCCATGCGGAACCCTTGTATGTATATACCACTACTACTATCGGTCGTAGAAAGGAGAGAGTCCCCGCGGTCTCTCTCTCTGTACCCCTGCCCTCTCGTCACCCCTCCCCCATACACGACTGTTCCCACCCCTATAACCACGGAACCTCCACCACAGCCGCAAAGGCCAAGCCCTCCCTCCCATGCACTCCTGAAGAAGTATCAAGCGACAATCCGCTGTACAAATTAAATAAATGGCTGGATTGCAACTGCTGCGCGCATGTTTACCTGCTGTATACTACTACCTCGTGTCATTGGCTGAAAAAGACAGCTCACCGGTGAAAACGTCGTGTCTTCTTGTCTGGCCTTTGGAGTGAGAAGCGCTTGCGTGTGTGTGGTGATTTGCTGGACGTGTGCTGGACGTGTTTTGGCTTTGTTAGGTGTGCTGGTTGTTGTGGTCAGTGTGCTGGGTGCGTTCTGCGGTGAGTGGGGTGTGTTGAGCGTGCTGGTTTGTAGAGCGTGTGGGGTGTGCTGGATGCTGGTTTTGCTTCATTCACCATTTTTATGGTACCATATATGAGAGTTTTACATTGATTGGTTGGTTGGTGTGCGTGGAAAATTCTAGATTTGATGGAGTCTCTTCAAAATAAATTGCTGCGCGTGCGTTGTGACGGCTAGCCCAGCAGCATGCTGCAGCTAGCTGGGAATATTATAAAAATTAAATTACACTCCAGCTGGAGATCGAATATTTTGTCGAAACTCATCTTTGAAAGCTGTGTGTGATACTCCGATCACGCGTATTACGGGTCGTGTGTCCTCATTAAATTAAGGATACAGGTCGGCGACTCCCCTGCCAACTGTAACTACAGTGTAGCTATCAGGGTCAACAGGTTGATGCTAGGCAGTCTGTGCGCGGAAACTCTATAACCCGTTTCTGAGGGGGACAAAACCTGACAGCTGTGGAAGGAAATGGATCAGTTTATCAAGTGAATACTGTAAGTCGAATAACCGGTGAGGGGAGGGCGGAGTTTTGAAGGACGTGGGGGCCTGATTTTGATCAAAGGGGGGGGCGGGAGGGGGGGAAGAGAGGGGAGGGGGCGGGAGGGGGGGGAGGGGGGGGGGAGGGGACAGGTGGGGCAGGTCAATTTGTGCGTGGAAACTATAAATCCTTCTTGTGGGGGAGGGGGGGGGAAATGTGCAGGGGGGGGCGGGGGGCGGGGGGCGGGGGGGGAGGGCTTTCGGTCGCATAGATGTAGGGGCTTGCTATACGCGTGGTGCTAGGTCTAGGCGATGGTGCGGGTGGTGGGGAAGGAGGGGGCGTTGGGGGCGGGGGTGGGTAGGAAATGCAGCAGCGGCATGGACGGCTCTAAAACGATAACGAGGCGATATATATCCAGGGCGTGGAAGTGTCTATTACTCTGGCGGAGTTCGATATTAGGTGGGGCGTTTAAGCAAGAGAAAGCGAGGAGAAGAGGAAAAAAAAAAAGAAAAAGGCGGGGGGGGCGGGGGGGGGGGGAAGGTTTTCAAGAGGTTTAGGTCACATATAATATTTAATTCACTCTAGCTATAAGATCAAGGATTTGGTCGACACTGATCTTCGTTACATTTTCCCGTAAAAATGCGCAATCCCCCCCCGTGTACCAGCACCAACCATTATAGTAGAGAAAAACAAAACATATAGACTACCTCGTACGACATATTTTTTTGAACAAAAAAATAGGACCCCTTCCATTATTAGGAAAACACTCAAAAACACACAGCTGACGTCCTTGAAAAAATTTCATACAAAGAATGTGTATAACATGGGCGATCGGAGTATTAATTGTAACAGGCGGATATTTTTTAGACGAAATCCTCGATCTGGCTGAGAGTTTTTGTTGTTTTTGTTGTTTTTGTTGTTTGTTGTTGTTGTTGTTGTTGTTGTTGTTGTTGTTGTTGTTGTTGTTGTTGTTGTTGTTGTTGTTGTTGTTGTTGTTGTTGTTGTTGTTGTTGTTGTTGTTGTTGTTGTTGTTGTTGTTGTTGTTGTTGTTGTTGTTGTTGTTGTTGTTGTTGTTGTTGTTGTTGTTGTTGTTGTTGTTGTTGTTGTTGTTGTTGTTGTTGTTGTTGTTGTTGTCGTTGTTGTTGTTGTTGTTGTTGTTGTTGTCGTTGTTGTTGTTGTTGTTGTTGTTGTTGTTGTTGTTGTTGTTGTTGTTGTTGTTGTTGTTGTTGCTGTTGTTGTTTTTGTTGTTGTTGTTGTTGTTGTCGTTGTTGTTGTTGTCGTTGTTGTTGTTGTTGTTGTTGTTGTTGTTGTTGTTGTTGTTGTTATTGTCGTTGTTGTTGTTGTCGTTGTTGTTGTTGTTGTGGTAAGAAACGCTACTGCCCCTGTACCGCCTGTTGTTGTAGTAGTAGCTCCAGCTAGCTGTGAGATCGAAAATTTCGTCGAAACTCATATTTTCAAGCAGTGTGTCATTCTCCAATCGCGCGTGTTACTGGGTGTGCGTCTTCACACAGCTTTTTTTTGTTTTTTTCTCCATCCCCATTTTTATCCTCGCACTACTCTTCTCGCCCTCCCTCTCAGTAGTAGTAGTAGTAGTAGTAGTAGTAGTAGTAGTACCTCAGATCCGAGTTATATATTTAGTATAGTCGGCGACTCTCCCCTTCAAACTAGCTTTTACCAGGGTCAACAGGGTGATGATGTTATGATCAATCTGTGTGAACGGAACAAAACCTGACGGCTTTGGAATGCACCAGTTTATTATTATGCATATCCTGTAGCATATATCGTAGTAGTCGTGTGACCGGGGACGGGAGGGCGTCAGTTCAAACGCAGGGGGGGGGGGGTAAAGTCGGGGGTAAGAACATTTTTTACTTCCAACATTTTTAGATGGCCTAAATGAATAGGAGGAGTTCGCGTGTGGTGATACGTCTGGGCGAGATGGTGGGGGCGACGGGGATTAATTGGAACTTGAAGAAATTGTAATCGCGTCCGATTAGAGATGGATGTAAACAACTATAATAATATCAATAGCTTGTACCAGGCAGGGTCAACAGGTTATTATGGTGGTGTTAATCAATCTGTGCATGACAACTATAAACGACCTGTTTTTGGATGGGGACAAAATCTGACGGCTGTGTGGATGTAGCAGTACATATTTAATTTCGGATAGAAATTACTACGATAGTTTCAAATACTGTTCTTCCTCCGCATGCAGTTAGTTGTAGTAGTAGGTGGCACCTTCCGAAGGGACCCCGCTATAAGGAAAAGTATATATGAGGGATCTCGAACATATCCAAACCGCAAATATATCCAAACCGCCTTTTCCCTCTTCTCTTAGAGCGGGCGCAACGCTCAATAAGAGACCACAGGTTCCTTGAAAGAGGCCACCGCACTGTCTCCCGCATCAAAAACGCCACATCTGAGACATACAAATATATAGGTAATGTGCGAGAAAATACTTTCGTGGAGGGGTGCCGGTAATCAGGCACCCTGCCGCCCCGACGAAGTATGATCCCATAAAAGGGGCCGCCTACTGTAGTAACAAGAAAACACAAGACCTTGCTGGAATCATAGCAAGTAAAGTATTGTTGTGCGCACACAATATATAAATGCAGAATGCTGTATTTAGCGGTTTACTCGCGGTGGTGCGCTCACCTTATTATTGAGAAAATAATCCGGTTTAAGACTTTTCGTGAGATGAGGCCAGGTAAATCGGTTTGCCATGATAAACTGATGCATTCCTTCCGCAACCGTCAGATTTGTCCCCTTCCTTGAAAAGATTTGTAGTTTCCGCGCACATATTGAGTGCCCCCCCCCCGCCGCCCCCCGCGCTCCCTCTTGTTCAAACCCAGCCCCCCACGCCCTTAAAAACTCCGCCCTTCCCTCACCGGTTATACGACATGCATCGGGGGTTGGTTTGTAGCCATGCATCGTTTAGAGAGAGGGGGAACGAAGGTTTGCCATTTTCCCGGAGACACGGATGTGGCTGCTACATGGTTGGTCTTTCATCATGCTCTGCCCGGATATATATATATATATTATAAAATAAAAATACACTACACATCCAGCTGTGAGATCGAAGATTTGGTCGAAACTCATCTTTGCAAACTGTGTGCGATACTCCGATCGCGCGCATTACTGCGTGGTGTGTCCTCATAGATCAGCGACTCCCCTAAGGACTACAGTGTAGCTTATTATGTACCAGAGAGAGCGTCAACAACAGAGGGTGATGTTAATCAATCTGTGCGCAGAAAGCATGAAAGAAAACTTTTTTGAGGGGGACAAAATCTGACGGCTGTGCAAGGAAATACATCACTTTATCAAGTATATCCTGCAGTAGTACCAAGTCGTATAACTGGTGAGGGGAGGGCGGAGTTTTCAAGGGCCTGGGGGCCGGGGTCGGGGGAAGCGTTTTTTTTTTTTTTTCAAGGGGAGGGGAGGGGACCTCAATGATGAGGAGGAATTAGAGGGTATCAGTCCAATTGAGTGACCACTACTTACTCTCAAAAGGTTAACCAACAGCTTACCCAAACTAAGCCCTATGACGCTCCCCCCTCCCTGAAACGGCGGGTTAGCAGGTCGGCCGGATAATAAACTGGCTGACCTGTCAACATCCCGATGCGGTTTCATTTCCTGGGGATACCGGGGAGAGTATTTTTCAAGTTCGGCATGGATAGGGAAAGTCCGAAACAGTTTATTATTCAGGTGGATGGTGGGATTTGAACCCACGACCCGAAAAACATGGTCCTGCCGACGACGCCATTTGTTGAGGAATTAGTTGAGGAATTAGGGGTTTTTAGTCCGTTGGACCACTTGCAAAAGGTTAACCAATAATAAATAGCTTACCCAAACTAAGTCTTATAAAATCAATCTGTGCACGAAAACGTAAAGGTTTTGTGTATAATAAGTAGTTTCCGCGCACAGATTGGTAAATCTGACGGTTGTGCCCAGAAGTAATACTGCACACATATGTTCTGACGTTTGATATTTTTTCAACTTTTCGAATTTGTTTCTTGTTGTGTGCAGGGAAGTTCGCGATGCTCGAGTTTCTCCGCCCTATCCCCCAAGGAGAGGCTTGAGAGAGGAGCGTGGAGCGGTGCACAAAAAACAGTCTGCATTATTATTAGCGTGCGAGTCTCTCATCTTCGTTGGTTTTCAGGATCCATGTTTAGGTTCCACCTTCTTCGTGTTTGTATGTATGTGTAGTTCATGGTATGTATGCGTAGTTCATGGTGGTGGTAGTGTCTGTGATGGGGATTCGAAGGGCTTTTATAGAACCACGAATGCACCACTCGTTGCCTGAATAAAGCAAACCCCTAGTTTCCCACTCACGGGGTCCTCGTACGGCAATTTTAAGGTACCTGGCATGCGGGTGCTTGTTTGCAAGTTTCGTATAACCAAGAAGAGCAGAAGAGATATCACTTAGTTAGGAGCATGGCGATCGACACCACCACCAGCCGCATGTTGCATCATGATTCGACAGCACTAACCCGAGCATCTCAGACAGGCCTGGGCTGGACCTCTGCTGGCCTGCCACATGTACACCATAAACTGGGTCATCCCACACAGCCGTCAGCTTTAGTCCCCCCATCAAAAGCGGGTTTTGTAGTTTTTGTGCACAGGTTGATTAACATCACTCTGTTGACCCTGGTACAAGCTACTACTTCTAATGGCAGTCGCCGACCTATCCTGAGCCAGAACACACACCCAGCAACGCGCGCGATCGAACTATCAAACACAGCGTGCAAATATGAATTTCTTCGATCTCACAGCTGGACGAAGTACATTTTATTTTTTGTAGGAACATATTGGACAAGTCCATTGGCTCAGTGGTTCTAGTCGCTGAGCCAATACTATATATGTACAACCGTTGGTTGTACTTCAACGCGTTATATTATTCCCTTCTACTACACCACACCCCTTGCATGCGGGGGAACGGTGTACCTGGTACACTCGATATTCGTGCATGGCCGTAGTCGTATGGCCATAGTGGTATAACCCTCGCAACCCTACAATGCCGGGAGGGAGCATGTCGGATTTCGCCGACCAGGCAGACACTGCTTCCGCCAAGCGCGAAGTGCCGTGAGGTGTTCCGCGAGTCACATGAAGGGTGAACTGCATTCAAATAAGAACCACTGCTGAGGTGGACTTCCGCATCTTGTGGGGTGTGTGGGTGTGGGTGTGCACAGTTTGCGCATGGCCGTAGTCGTATGACCATAGACCCTCGCATCCCTACTATGCCCGGACGGAGCACGTTGGTTTTTCACGAACCAGGCAGACATTGCTTTCACCAAGCGCGAAGAGTCGTGAGGTGTTCGGCGAGTCGCATGAAGGGTGAACTGCATCCTTCCAAGAACCGCTCGTAAGACGGACTTCGGCACCTTGTGCTTGCTTTCTTGCTTATGGATGATAGCGCCAATGAGTTACTTTGTTTTCTGAAGTGGCCACTCCAGAGACAGCAACGGATATTACTATGTAAATGCCTCGTGGGTGCCGTGGGGGGTGGGCGGGAAGGAGGTGCAACAGTATGACTGCTCCTGCCCCCTAACCCCCCCCTCTAAACCTCCGCCAGTCCCTCCAGCTCATTTTTCCGGAACCCGACGTGTCTCCGGTGCAGGACTCTATATACGTATGTATGCGGGTGTACTATTAAGAGTTACTTGCGTCATCGTTTTATAGATATGACCACATACATAATATGATCCATGCTGTTGGTTTATGTGTTGGTTTATGCCTGCGCACAAGCCTGATGTATGATGTGTATGACTGCATAGAACCTACGGAGATGGTAGAGTATAACTATTGATATGATTGGCGGTCCCAATCTTCGATATGTTCGAGTTGAGCCCCCTTTCGCGCAGTGTACTAGTACTACTGCTGTTACTCAGTCTACTATTTTGTTCTCTTCGACTGTGCATGTTCAGAGTGGCCTCCGAGCCTCCGGTACTTCAATATATCTTCTGTCTTCTCATCTTCTCCTCCGCCTGATGGTCTCTCGTCGGGTACCGAGAGCAATCTCCCCGTAAGCCACCCTACGCCGGGCAGATCGACTGTCGATTTTTCTCTTCCCAGCCCGATGGCTCTCCGGATTACGTGACTTCTGTCTCCGTGATTGAGCCAGGCATGCGCCTACCACCCGTGTACGTGGATGGTCAAACACACTAGTATAAGGATCGATCCAGATATCTCGTGCAGGGTTAGCGCAAGGATGGAGACGTCATTCGCCGGCCTCACGATGGAGAAGCATATGGGCTACATCAGGAAAGCTACCATGAAAGCCCCCACAGAAATCGAAATGTCCAGAGTCCGCGCAATAGCAGCAAGAACCTTGAGGGCTTGAAAAGCCCACAGGGACGCAAACCACAACACGGCAAGCTCCCATGATGTCCAAAGATCAGCGCCGGGCCAGGAAAGACCTAGGACCCGCGCGTTCCAGACACAGGGACGCCGTGAGAGCATGGAGGCGCTCTGGGGTCTTGCTGCATGGTGGCACGAGCAGCAGCACACAAAACAGACGTTTTGGACTGCCGGGATAATTTATGAGATAAAGGGCGACATACTGGAGGCGAGATATATTGCTTTTCTTATGGGCTATTTAGTCTATCTAGATGATGACGTTAAGAAGGGCGATAAAGAGAAGGCGGGGGCGGTAGAACAGGATCGTCTGCCGCCGGGGCCGCCGCCGCCACCGCCACAATCGACACCGCCGCCTCAGCTTCTCCCGCCCGCGAAGGAAGCGAAACAGCTCCCGCTTGAACAAATCGAGATGCGAGGAAGCCAGCAACGGCAAAAAGAGGTGGGAATGTTTTGGTTTTGGTGGTTAAGGTGTCAGATTGCGGGAACGGAGCAAAAGTGGAAGAAGGACGAGTTGCTTTTTGGGACCAAAATGACGAGATCGAACATCAATGGTGGAACGAGCATGGTCTTGGCGCAGCCATTAGTTGAAGGGCTGCTGCAGCAGCAAAGGCAGCCACAGCTACCTGGTGCTGCCGCCCCAAACCCATGGCCATTGCCACAGGCATCGCAACCGTCGCAGCAGTCGGTGGAAGCACAGCAGCTTCCCCTGCTGTCGCCACCGCAGGAAGTTGGCGGAGATGAGCACGAAGAGGTGATGGCATCTATGAACACGGTGGTTGAGGTTGGATGAGTAGTCTAATGGCGTGTGATGGGGAAAAAGGGATGATGGAGATGGACAAGAAGGAAGAGCTGCTTCAGCAGCAGCCGAACCAGCAGCAGCCACAGCTACCTAGTGCTGCCGACCCAGACCCGTGGCCACCCACAATATGGCAGCTGGTCTTGTTGATGAGAGAGCAACAGCGATTGGGAGATCGCAAGCCATGATTTTCAGGTCTTTGTTTTGGGAGGCAGAGCAACAGCAGGGTCGTTTGCGTTTGAAAAATGCGCAGAGAAGGGAGGACAGAGCAATCGCGAGCAGGATGGAAGCGATTGGAAGCGTTAAGGCATTGATTGGCACTGGTTGGTCCTTCAGCATCTTCGGGGGTTGGGGGCACGAGACGCCTGGTCGGCGCCTTACCCGTCCGCGGCGAACACGTGTACGCGAAAAGAGGTGACCCCAGTACCGGGTGTCGAGATCGAAAGGCATGTAGTCTATTATTTTATTATTTTCAATTGTTTTCAAGTATCCACAAGCATAGTAGTAGTCGTATCAAAACATGGTTGTTCGTCGAATGGTGATACACTGCAACTGGTATGATTGGCGGTTCATAGCGATTACGATATTTTTGGTTGGTATAGCGCTCGCTCGAGGTAGGGTCAGTCCAATGATGCTATGCTACAACTGGTATACTTAGCGATTGATACTCTCCATATCAATCGCAGCTACGAACTGAGATGCTGGATTTTTTTAGATATGAGCGATTGCTGTTTATATTAATAGGAGTACTGATGTTTGTCGGGGAACGATACAAAGCGCAGCAGCTTGCCTGAGATAGCCGAATTTTCTGTCGTATATGAGTTGAGTTGGCACTTTGGTTCGTTTTCATTCAACCATTTTCCCTCAGTTCCAAAGAGTTGAGAAAAAATGTTCACTGCCGAAAGCACAACTTTTGATCCTGGTCGTTGGAAAAGATCATGTTATTGTTTGGTGTATTAGCGGTCTATACTATTGATAGATGGTACCTGGTACGTGGTCGTGGTGGTGAATATTTTTTTGGGCTGGCCGGGAAAAGTTCACATATGATATACCTGGTATGAATCCGTACTTCATTTTTTTGTTGCAACAACGAAAGGTAGGTGATGGACAGGGTGGTTTCGTTTTAAACACACAAACAACTGATTTTTCAACCCTGCCTGGTGTTATGCCTGCATTAATACAGTAGTTCCTGTGGTACCAGGTATGAGAATCGTAGTTTATTGACATTTTTTCTGGGCAATAGTGGATGATAGGATTGTGCTGGCGATATTAATTGGAGGTCGAGCTGGCAGGATGCTTGATTCATTTGAACAGGGAGAGTAGGTAGGTATGATGAATGCTGGCTTCCATGTGTGTGTGTGTTCTTCACATTAAACCGTTCTTCTACTCGTCGACATCCAGCACACCCAGTGTCCGTGATTCTTCACCCTAGAAAGATCAGCTCTGTGGTCACAATCTAATATGGGATGGGATGGGAATGGGATGGGAATCCCACAGTGGGATACGCGCTTCCCATCCCATCAAGTCCCATCCCATCTAAAATTCTTGCCCCACTTACTCCCACATAACCGATATAGCACCGCTCCCATCCCACCTGCTTCCCATCCCACCATCGGCACAGCTACTCCCGTCCCAATCCCACTGTAAAAGTAGCCACTCCCGTCCCAGTGTGCACTGTGAGCGCAAGACTTCCCATATGCCAGTTCCCCATTTTATTCCAAATAGAATGTCCCGCAGCGCCCGGGCCACTGGGCCAACACCCACGCACGCGGGTTGAATCTGAATCTAAAAAAAAATAATCTTGGCATGTTTGTTTTTGTGTCGCAGGCAGCAGGGCACACACACACAACTCTATGTGTCGGACCCTACCGACGACGGCGGCTCTCAGCCTTTGTCACAGACACCCGACTTTTGTCCGTGTTCATTTTTCATTTTTCCATGGGATGCATTTATGTACCCACGGTACCCATTTTTTTTTTTTTTCTCGTCTACTTTGTTTAGGGTTGTTGGGGCATGTTCATTGATCCTTGGAGTTAACACAAGTTAAAACACCTCTGCAGATATTGTTTGCTTTTTGATCGGGGTTGGTTGTTGATATATCTTTGTTTTCGTTTTGGGCTACCAATTAATCGATTAATAAGACAATAAGACGACCATGAACGTGCTTTTGTTGGTCTGTTTGCAAGCCCCACTTTTGGTCCACGTAGTGTATGTATGCTGGGGAAGGGCTACCTACTCCCGCGCAGGTTCCCAGATTGTCTTTTCCGGTGTTGTCCCATACTGGATCCCATGTTAAATCCCACGTTTCCCGACGGCCTCCCGCCATCTCCCCTATGACACAACTGTCCCATCCCATCCCATGTCGATTTTCGTGGATTCCCATTTGGTCCCATCATTGCAAAACATTCCAACTTCCCGTCCCATTCCCATCACAAGTAAAACGCAAGTGGTCCCATTCCCATTTTTAAAGTGAGAGCGGCAACAAATGACCATGGGATCCCATCCCACACAAATATGGGACCCAAAATTTTCCCGCCTGCGGCGAGCGAAACCCTCCCATCCCACTTGCATGGGGCCTTCGGCCCCATGCAAGCCCTTGTATGATTGGCGGTCCCAACCTTCGGTATGTTCGAGTTGAGCCCCCTTTGGCGCAGTGTACTAATACTACTGCTGTTACTCAGCCTACTATTTTGTTTCCTTCGGTTGTGCATGTTCAGAGTGGCCTCCGGGACTCCGGTACTTTAATATATCTTCTGTCTTATCATCTTCTCCTCCGCCTGATGGTCTCTCGTCGGGTACCGAGAGCAATCTCCCCGTGAGCCACCCTACGCCGGGCATATAGATTGTCGATTATTCTCTTCCCAGCCAGATGGCTCTCCGGATTACGTGACTTCTGTCTCCGTGATTGAGCCAGGGATGCGCCTACCACCCGTGTACGTGGATGGTCAAACAAATGCATGCATACTACGTTGACGGCGGATGGACTCTGCCATGTCTTCTCTGTTGGTTCCCCCGCCGGACATTGAACCCGGGTTTCACGAGTGAGAGTCATATGAGAGGAGCTGTTTTTAGGTGCACATTTAATATTACTGTTTTCAAGAGGAGATAAACTGAGGAAAACTCTATGCATGACTATTGGTGGTGCGTCTTTTCCAAAGCACAGAATCCACGCCGGCCGAATCAACCTACTGCTACTGCTGCTTGTAGAGCCTTCATAAACCACAGCATCCAAGCACAGGTTACCCCATAACCTTTGGGTTCTCATCTTTGGATTCGGGCTAGGGTCTTGGTTGGGATTAACCTATACCAGTATATAGTATACGGGTGCGGCGCACAGTGTTAGGAAATACCAGGTAGGTTCGTATTATTTGTTGCACAGCGGTCATCGGTCGTGTTTTATAGCCTCCCTAGAGTACAACAGGTATGCGGTCACGACTCGGAACCAACCAAGAGATTTCCTGGAATCAGGTTGCTCTAAACAGCGTTATTATATGCGGCCTGGCATTTTTGTACATCCTAACCGTTGGACTGCGAGGCAGAGATACACTAGCATTGTGTTTTTTCAACCATTTCACCCCAGTGACGTCATTAGGGGGCAGTCATCTCATCGGTATACTGTATTTAGTATGGGTTAGGGTGAGTGTTAGTTGCGTCCATTGTGAAAAACACAATAATGTAAGACACCCCTGCGAGGGGAGCCAATACTGACGACGTGGCTTGCCCACCAACCAACGACAACCACTCATTGCTGTGATTTTCTTTAGCAGCAGTGGTATAAAGTCGCTCATGAACTCTTGCAGCCGGGAAATTAGGTGTGGATCGATGTAGTCGTCCGTCGCTCCGTTGTTCACCAGCATCGTGATGACCAGACGGTAGATGTCCGCATCATCAGCTGTTTGGTACCGGCTGCCACGAACGCACCAAATACCCCGCGATGCCTATGGTGGCTCGGCTGGGCCGGCCCCGAAGCAGCAGAAGCAGGTGCCGCTGGTTTGGCGGAGAACTCCGCAGAATCAGCAGCAGACGCAGCCGCCTCGGCACGGGAAGCACCCATAGCGATAAAAGAGAACCCAAAAGTTGGTGGTTGGAGCTGAGGCGCTTGTGCCAGGTGAGCGCTCCCTATGCTTGTGTCTGCTTGGTGTTGCGGCATAAGAAGCGCCAGGTTCGCTTGCAGCTGCGGAAGTTCCCTCGGCTTGTGGGATTCCGCGTCGCTGTGGGAGTTGGTCTTGTCCAACGAGCACCACTTGGGCGAAGAGTTGCCTCCTCGGTTCCTCTTGCCCTTCGTCTTCGCCCGTTAGGGACGACTCTTTTTCACCAGGTCAGGGCAGTCGCGTTTGAAATGGCCGTAGTCATTGCACTGGTGGAATTGATCAGTGCTAGACGCAGTCGCCGCCATCGCTGCTCCACGCCCCGCCGCCGGCGGTGCCGACGGTTTCCGCGACTACTGATTGATGAAGTAGTTTGAAGCAAGCCGCGTGAGCAGCTCGTAGTTGAAGGCGCCTCCCAGCTCTTAGCTCTTCTCCTTGACGAACTGGAACTCCGGCGTGAGGGCATCAAGAAGCAAGTACGTGTAAAACTCGTCAGAGATCTCCTCCTCCATGTCCTTCAGACGGAACTGGGGGTCGTCCATGGTGGCGATGAAGTCAGTGGGGTCGTCGCCTATTTTCATTTTCTTCTTGTGGAGCTGCTCCCGCAACGAACGCCGAGCTTCCTTGGTGTTGCCGTCGAAGCGGTCTTGCAGGGCATTCCATTCTGCCACCCCATCTCCCGAGGAACCGATCGTTTTGCCCTTGTGAGATTTTACTATAATGTGTGCTGACCCGGATCCGGTGGCCACGGAGTAGAGCACGGAGTAAAGGCGTTTGTTCGCCGTCTTCCACGCATCGGCTGCAGCTGTGATGAGCCCGGTGTCGGCGGGGAAAGGTACCTCAAGCACGGTTAGTAGCCCCGGCGCGTAAAGAGAAGTTTTTTGGTGAATCTTCTCACTTCACTCGTGGCAGTTGGCCTGTCTATCGCATTTTCCAATGGCCTCCAACGCTCGGTTGAGCCCAGAGGAACACGATTCCGCCATCGCTACCAGCGAGGATGCTACACCTATTGTCTAGATTTGATTGGATTGTAGCTCGGAAGCTCACAACTTATGTCCGTCGGATGCACTTCCAGTCTCCGCTCGGACTCCTGTGCTCCACGACGGCACAGAACAGACCTACTGCAGGTGTCTAAGCTGCGGTGCCATGGCGTCGGAGGTGCTAGCTCCGGCCACGTCCAGCAGGCACGCGGGTCAGATATACGGCTCCGACACGCTACACATCTTTCGGTGAAGACGTTGGGCTGCAGCTAATATAACAGGCCGAGTCAGATTCTCAGCCTTCACACGTACACAAGCCAGCACGCAGAAGGTCTCTTGGATAAACTCTACATCGCGTGAACGACGCACGCGCAGGTAAGTTACCGTGAAGCTATAAACCACGTGTATGCGTGTGAACCTGGCTTATTGCTACCCCCAGCCTACGCAACTCAGATCCTCAACCTACATACGCTACTGAGACGGCACTCGGCACTTGGAGATATCTTGGACAGACTTCGCCCAGCGAAGAAGTTTGTGCATGCGATTTGGAAGTTAGTTACGCACCCGGAACACCAAAGGCACCCTGCACACGAACAACTACCAAATGTTGCACAACCCTATTCGCCGACCGAAATCAACGCCTAGAAGTTCGTGCTCCCGAATGCTTTTTTACACAAGCAGTATCGTACCGAATGTGCAGCCGTGGACCCAAGTGATCATTCTGGGCCAAATAGCAGACGGATTGACTCAGTGCGACCTCCAGCAGAAGCTCACTCCAGCTGAAAGCTCCTTGCGTGTAGAAAAATATGTGCGTGCGCGCACGCCAACCAGCCCTCGACGACAGAAAGTCGGGATCTCCAACCAAAACTACTCACTCGCCACGCTCGAGGTCATAGCCTATTATGGATATTCTGGTGGATACCCTTGACACTGTGACGAGAGGCTGTGTCCTCGGCGTCAATCGAGATGGCGACACTGCGAGCGGGTAACTGAGAAGTAGAAGATACTTCGGTGCAGTGGAGACGATGACGTGATGTTAATTAACAACACGACGCTAAAGTGGCCGACACACATATAAACCACAGAGAATGCAGGAGGCCAGACGAGGGCAGCTTCCCAGAAACGCTAGGACAGCTAGGATACCATGACGATTTAGAGAGATCAGCAAATATTGAGTTAGAAGAACCTCCTAAGAGATAACACGACAGCAGAAATCCCTCCGCATGCAATCCGTGCTACTACAGCAGTCACTCCTCCTCATCATGTGTTACATGTCAACCGACACATATGATATCTACCATATCTACTATACACACATGAGCAGTGCTACTGTACATTGACTAGCACAGGACATGTGTCAACGTTTCCATAGCACCGTCCCATTCCCATCCCGCGGTAAACAAACGGGAACCTTTTTCTATGCGGCGTGTGAGACGGTCCCACACAGTACTTCGCATGCCCCTGCAATATATAACAGACCCTGCCACCCCGACGCACGATGGTTCCTTAACAGGGGCCGCTTACTGTACCCACTACACGGAAACGGAGGTGAACCCTTCCCAGTTCATGAGTTAATGCCTCGACTTAGGAGAGGTATGGTTCGGGTCGGAAACTGAGACTGGGGACACGTTATAATATAGACTATAGTCTACCACTATTAAATAAAAAGGTGAATGAGTCTGAAAAGCATACATTTACATTTACTATTACAGTAACAATACTTTAAATGAGAAGAATGGAAGGACATCCCAGAAGCGAGCCTGACAACTGAGGCCCATTAAAATGAATTTCACAAAAACGAGCTTTACTTTGGAGAAAAAAGGTAGAGACATGTCAGAGAGACGAGTCTGGAAACCAATCACTATATCAGTATATATTAAGGAAGCTATTATAGTCTGCGAAACTTGAACGATTTCTGCTCATAAATGAGACTGGTATAGAAACCTCATAAATGAGTCTGATAACTGACAATGAAAGAGTAAAACCCCAGAAACGAGGCTGACCAAGCCTTCTGAGAAATGAGACTAATACGAAGTATGTAACTATCAATATCTGAGAAATGGAACTGACACCTGAACATCATAAATAAGTAGCTCGATAAATTCTATTGGTTCATGTGAGACCGACAAGCGAAACGAATACGATAGTAGTTGAAACTGACGAAAAAAACAGCTCTCAGCAACGAGCCTGAGGACTGGCAGAGGACACTGAGTCCCGTTTATCGAAACCACTCTTCTTACTATTAGCTCGTCAACTGCGCCCGTCTCGTTTAGTTCATTCTATGAGTCATTCTGTTTCCGTCCTTTTCAAGATGGCGCTGCCTTTATCCTGCAGCATGCGGCAATACGTTGTCGTCCTACTGCAACCCTTGGCATGCGAAACACACACCAGGTAGGTACCAATGCATTCACATGTTTGGCATACACATACAGAGTTATCCCTCTATAGTGCGGTAGTAACGGCAGGGGTTGCACTATTTGGGGTCAACCGGTTCTGATCGATCTGACCGATCTGACCGATCTGACCGATTTGACCGATCTGACCGATCTGACAGGTCGACCTGACCGACCTGACCGATCTGAGCTCCTCAAGAGTAGAACAACCGTCGGATTGGGATCATCATAGATTTTACGAGGGCTGTTGTAATGGTGCGTAGAAGATAAACGCTGATTGGGTTGCGCCAACGGATGCATTCGAAGTCATGCGTCGGGTAAGACATCGTTGAGTTCCTCCTCTTAGGGGTTCAGAAAATTCTTAGGATTTGCTGCACTCCCAGAGTGGGATGAGTCTACACTCCATCCCGCAAGGAAGCATGTACATAGATACCAAAGCGTGAGACAAGTGATGGCACGGGGGATTTTAGCCTATCCGAAGCATGGGTGCCGTCGATTGCCGGTACCTGTGCAGGGCCCTTGTATTTCACACATTCCTTACTTTGGTGTTGTCGTTGATTTGCCGAAGCAATGGTCGTGGAGTTCTTCCGCCCAACCAATGGCCCGCGCCGTGCTCGGCGTACTCCCTCGCATGTATGCATATGCCGAGCCACTTCTAGTTCTGAAAGCGCCATACTACTGGAGAAATACCTAATAAGGGCATACTTCCCTATTCAATCCTGGTTGGCTTCGAACACTGCTCGACGTGGTCACCTGTGTACTAGAATACCCCCCCCTATTTTACTACATAGTCGTTTGTATACTGTGGATAGGCGGCAAAATACCGTGACCTCATACGCTCCTCCTACATAATCCCGGAACATGTGCAGCTAGCTGTAGTCGCCTAAACGACACGCTCCGCGTTTAGCAGTAGTAGGCATCGCGAGAGCAAGCTCGGTCGTACGAAAACGAAACGTCCCGTCGAGATGGCGGCAACTGCTGATTAATACTACGCCCCTGCTACGGACACCCGGACATTTTTTTACCTACCTAGTACAAGCGAAATCACGCCTGTGGTTCATGCACGCTCTGCTGCCCGATCAAAATATATTATGTTTACCGCCGCGCCCCTAGCCACCCGGGCTGCATATACAATATTTACCGCTGTGGCGCGACTCGGTACAAATGCTAATACTACAATGCCATATCCAACGAACTGTACAACTGAGCCCGCCTGTGTTTATCGCACGCCTTTTGCGCGACGCCGACTGTAGATACACCTCTGATATTCGCGAGCCTCCCCGCCATGCAGGCTACATACAAAGCCACGACACGCCATATTTGAAGTATATACTGTGGAGTTATGTCATTTTGATGAAGGCTACGTTGTACGGTATTGTATTATTATACCTTCCTTTTCACTACTACTGGATTTGAGCTATCATACTCTCACCTCTCACGAGTGCCTCCGCACCTCACCGGCGAAATGACTTCACGCCATCTACTTGGCGTAGCGTAGTCAACTATTAAAATAACTATAGACTATTCCGTTGCGGATTCAATCGCAAAGTAGAATACAGCACCAAAGCACAAGAGCGCAAAAGGAAGAGGGGGATCATTCGCGCGAGTGACCCCTAGCCCATACAAAAAAAATGCCCTCGAAAGTCACCTTACGGTACCGTAGCCTTGGTCGATACGGGGGTATAGTACACGTATGCCCAACTATGTCTGACAGATGGCCTTCTCGTCCGACGAAGTATATAATTGTTCTCGCGGTTGGGTTTCGGGATCGGGATAGAGCAGCTAATAATGCTATTAGTCGGACGGAAGTCTGAGAACAGTCAGTCACCCCCTCTATTCCGAGCACCGCTACTACTCTGCCTTAGGTCTTGACAACAACACTCAAAGCAAAAGCCAACGCCAGCGAGAGAGAGAGGGCTCCTCCACGCGTGGTCTCACCAACTTTCGTTTTCCGTTCCGTATCCCTCATAGAAGAGCAATATTTTAGGAAACGCCATCGACAAAGCCATGATAGATTATGGACAAACGTATCTTCGTCTTATTCCCTCAACGCATTTACAGACGTGTTCTCCCTCTGGCGCCGCTAACACCCCTATCCCTCATCCCCTACCCCCATGAACTCGCTTCACTGCCATAATAGTACATGACGCGTCGACGTCGAGTCGACGCGTACGATACTTACCCTGTGGCACCGCCACACGTACGTACCCCCCAACCCCGATATCAAGATACCGCGGTACGAATAGGAAACCCTCGCATCTACCGTAGATGTTGAAAGCACTTAGAGAAAACGAGAGAGCCCCCCAACTTGCGCGCCGAACATATATTTTTACAATATTTGCATTTGTGTCTCACTCGCGGAAATGTGCAACATGAGCTTGAACGTCGATCACTCACAGGCATCTCTCAACATCGCGGCGACGGGAATAAGGCTCGGCAAGCACTGTCAATAGCGACCGTGTTACGAACAACGCGAGGCTATCTTAAATCTTGAAGACAGCAGCCAACGGAAGCCGACGCTTGCGAGAGAAAAAGAGGTCCTCCTCTTGCCCGCCGGCGGGTTCACTGTACGAAACCCTCTGATCTAGGGCTAACACTGTCACTGCTAACGTGTAGCTGCCGCGATACACACGCCGCCACTCCATGTAGGCCTTGAAAACATTCAAAGCAAGGCAGCGATGATGAGAGAGGTCCTCCACTTTCCAAACCTACCCTTCATTCAAGAGGCCATATATCGCTGCCACGGGGACAGGGTTCCGCAGACACCGAACGTAGAAATAACCTCGTTCTAGACATTGAAAAATGTTTGAAAAATGTTCGACACCCCACGCATAATTTTGCCACAATGCGAACACCACACCATTATCATAAGATTTCTAACACAATCAAAGCGAGCCAAGGCTGACGAGCAAAACAGGTCCCCCTCCTGCCGGCCAACGATCCATCGTTCATCATTCTCGCAGGGGCTTCAAGGTTCCGCAAACACCACCTTCAAGAAAAATACACTATTTTATTAATACCACCGCTCGCTGTACAAGCAACCATTATCACCTTTTGTTTCCCTTCTTTCGTGTGTTTTTCGATAATTAGTACAGTGCCAACTTGGTTTCATTATTGGTCACACTAGATGTCGAAAACGCTCACACATACCATAACACTGCCGCAATACGAACCCTGTGATCAATATTATTTTTCCTATATATAAACATTTCGTCGCATGTCTTCCGACGAAGCGCGGTGCATGCTTCAATCCACCGTCAGTTACACTATTAGTAGATTACGAACATTACATACTACCTGGTATTCAATCCCACTGTCAGCTACGCTGTATTTTGAAAACGCTCATACTTAGCTGCCGCCGTACGAACGCTATGATATGCCATCACCTTACTTTTCCAAAAATCTCGAAGATTTGTAGTATCGCAGCTGCCCGTGTACGATTGCCACGACGCTATATTAAATACTGAAACCACGGCTTCATCTCTTTGCCGCAGTACGAACACAACCAGTGTATGAAGTATTAGCGTAGAACTTGAAAACACCCAAACCAAGGGTTCAATCCCAAACGGAGTCTAGGTCCCCGGGGCACAGCACTGAGCAATTATTGGCCCATCCGTAGACGACATTGAATTCGTTCTCCGGGCCTCCTTGAGCACAAGATACTGCCGTACACCCGGTGTATAGGCTAGACTAGCACTCGCCGAATCAAGACGCCTGATAGACACTCATCGCGAACTCCCCACCGCATTTTTCACCGCCATGTTTTGCGCCCGAGCAGGTCTGGTTGCACTCGGCCTTCCCGTGCTTGTCAAAGTCCGTCTTGGAATCGCCGCACCAGCATTCTCTACCGTACTGGGTCGCGAAGAATTTGGAACCGTTGCAGTCTTTTGCGCATTTCTAGACGAAGACATCGCCGAGTGAGCAGAGGAGGTGCAACGATGGGGGTGGTCGGTGGCAGCAGCGCGGTTAGGGATGGGTGGGGTGGTATATGAGAGGAGAGCTGGCTTGTAGGGTAGGGTCTTGCCTGGGTGTAGGCATCCCCAAGGTAGCAGGGGAGGTGTAGCAACGGGGGTCGGCGGCATAATAGTGTTCTAACGAATTGGGCGGAGCGTGGTGTTCAAGAGGAGAGAAGGCGTGCGACGAAGGACTTCGCCTCCTGTAGATTTAAACATCTCCGACGACAGAAGGGGCGGTGCGGTAACGGAGGTGGACGCGCTGTTGGGGATGGGTGCTAGAGCATACCTGGTACCAAGGTATGGTGTTAGAGATGGATACGAGAGGTGTACAGGGTAGGTACTTGCTCGGCACCTTACCAGTCGAAGGGGGGGGGCGTGAGAACGAGAGAACACTTACAAGATATATCGGGATTTGTTGGTGTTGGTGCAAACTGGCATATTGATACCAGTAGATGGTATATTGCGCGATGCTAACGCCCAAGTGACACACCCATGTTTTCATGCGGCCAGACTCACAGCGCCCCAAACTATGTTTACAACCAACTTTCCCCTCGACAGCCATACCAACTCCACAATGCACTAACAGGGTGACGGCCAGCTCGAAGGGAGTGCGAATTCCCTTCGTTCTCGCTGTTACATTTGTTTCGTCTTCTAGATTTTGTTTTTGTTCATTTATCGTTTTGTAAATGAAGTTTAGAGATTCGACGACGCCAACATGAAGGTCGCCTCCTCCGGTGATGTCGGCCTTGCCTTGGTCCCGGACGGGGCTGGCCGAGGCCTAGAGTCGCTTGCTATTTCGTACGTGTGGCAAGGAGGTGCCTTCACCAACCTCTCCCGCGTTAAACGAGACGATATTTTATAGAGTGAAATGAGGGAGCTTGGGTCGTTCTTGTAGAGGACCCTAGGGTCCCGGTTGCGTTCGGGTTTGATATTGCCGAACGTCAACCATTATGAAGAGCCATTATTGATAGCAAGTCTCATAGACCGGGCGTTTGTTAACGCGTCTTCATGGTTGGCATTCGTGATCGGAGATTGGCGGCATCTACGTACCCTGTCCTCCACATATACCCCGGAATATAAAATGTAGATAAAATTCAGGTACCATACAGGGGGAGGGAATACATCAAGTTAGTGGCCGAAACTTCGAAAGACCGGCAGCTAGCTTGTCGCGATACCCAACGAAGTGAAACCGTTGAGCACAAGACGCTAGCCGGCAATTGCTGTCACCCGCGCCGGGCGGCTACAGTGGTCTATATCTGAGTGTACTTATTTAACGCCTTAGAGTAGACAAAATAGGGGGTCAAGCTTCCGATAGGAATTAAAGATCGTGCGGGCTATACGAAGTATAGGAATACGCACGCTACGACGGTGTTAACAAATTCAAGCCAACGTTTTTCAGACCTGATGGGATTCCTTGACTCAACATCGTCGGCATGCCAGTTGTTGTGCTTTTGAATATGATGTGCTGTATTCCTATAGAAGGTCACGGGATCGTTCATCGGGTTACATCTATCTCCGTTCCTGCTCACAGCCAGCTGCTACTACTGCTGTAGGTGAGGTATAGAGCCCGTCAAATCTCGAGCCTCGAAAGAATTGGGTGAATCCCCTCCGTAACACGCGTCGGAAGCACTTCCTTAAAGTGGGATCAGACCTCGGGGCGTTGTAGAGTCCACCTGCCTCCCAGGTAAACACTACCAGGGATCGCCAGTTCCCTTGACCTGAACTTATTAGTTTACCGGTGTTTTTGAGAAAAAAATCAGTATCTAGCTAGTCTACCATTTTCGGCATACTCTCAATCGTTAACTGCGGGTTGTGTGTTTCATTACCTCGGCGGTCATATTGTTGCTTGTCGACATAGACGGGAACACACGATCCTTCCAGGTGTCGCGGAAGCAGCCCTTGTACGTGTACCCCTCGGAATTGCCTTTCTTCTTGCTGGCCTTGTTGCCGGATCTGACAGTGCCGTTAGGCCCCTCGATGGAAACATTCTTGTAAATCACCGCTTGGTCGTGCACCTTTACGAAGGGAGAGAGGAAACACAACGCACGTACAGTATACCACATAGATAGGCCCAGCAATAAGAAAAAGCCTACGAAGAACCTAGGAGTCGCTGTCCGTTCGACGCCTAAGAAATTTGGATCAAGAAATCATGCTCGAAGGCGAGTGCTGTGCCGAATCGTACCGGTGCATAACAGCCTATGTCCTGGGTTATAAGTATGTTGTAATTAGTGTGGTTAGGCCCTTTGATGGAAGCGTTCTTTGTAAATCAGCTCTTGGTCGTACACTTGTACACAAGAAGATAAGTAAGGTACGCTAATTCATGAATTATCACCAGACGGTTTTACTGGCACATTTCAGCGCGGCGAAATAACTAAAACTAAAACAGCGTGACTGCGGCGGCGGTCACACAAAGCGGCTCGGCAAATGATGCGACATGCGCGCTGCGTGGCACTACTCCGCACTGTTGCACACTCACTTTCTTTCAAAGATGTAGGGATGCACCCGATTTTCTTTTAGGCAATGTCAGCAACCGCTCGCAAAAACAGTTTGGTTGAATTGCATGCTTCACCCGATCAACCCAAACCCATGGCCTACGTACATCAAGAAACACACTTTGTAAAACGTGAAAGAAAGGCATTCCGACGGCTTAGGGTAGCATCTCAATTGAGGAGTCCCTTCAGTCAGAATTACTGTCCACCATAAAGGGTTGTCTCTATGGTAGCACGCGTGACAAGGTTCGTGAGATCATATATTTTCATTGCCTCGTACGGCATACCCGCGTCCCGAAGGTTGACGGAAGCAGGACAACACGCCAGGTACATAATAGTTTGATGATGACATTGCCCTCCGGCGAATGTACGCTGCTGTAGACGTGGTTCGGGTAGAGATCAGAAATCCTCCCCCCGCAGTACCTCTCCCTTCCAATATTCTTCCGGCGACCACTTCCCAATTTGTCTACTTCGTAAGAGTTTCCATCCCTACATCGTTTTGTTTATTATGGCTGTTATACTCTGTATACTATAATACATTCCTCGTCAACGCGCCATTCCCAGGCCATTCAAGCGCATGTGCGTGGGCACGATGTTATGTGTCCCCACTACTAGGAGGTCCGAACGCAAGACGGGTAATCTTACTGCCGCCTTTTTTTCGTGCTCGTTGTTTCTTTGTTAGAGGGTTGTTTCCGACGTTTCCGGTCGAAAACTGTGGCGGTCGTTCTCACGTTGCCTTTGGAGTGGTAAAGCCCCAACTTCATCCGAACCATCTCGGAGTCGCGGTGCCAGGCCACGGGCTTCAAGTTCTTCGGCCATTCCGCTTTTCCTCTGACAGCACCCGACAACTCAACCTGTTTTTGTCCAATCAATGTCGTCGTCATACGTGTAACGCGGAGCGGCAAGCACGGTAGCGCCGTTAACGAATAGGTTCCTTCATTAGTTTCCCAGCTCAACCCAGTTTTGCCCGCAGCAGTCACATACACGTCGCGGAGTTTCAAGTATAGTAGCGCCCTTATGACGAAGTGCTCACTTTGTTTCCCAGCTCAACGTGTCTTTGTTTGCATCAGTGTCGTTGTGACGAGAATTGGATATTTGGTTTCTGAGCTCGGCCTCGTTTTGTTCACAGCAGTGTCACATCACGGAGTCACAACAAGCACGGTAACGTCGTGCTGGTACCTTTTCTTTATTTGAATTCCTTGGCGTTTCTGTTTATTTGTGTTGTTGTTTATCGGTGAATGCTGTGTTGAAGTATATGCTGGGCATTTGCGTACAGACAGCAAAGAAACGTGAAAGTAATCAACATACATGCTACGGAGAGCTACATACATTCTATGGAGCGCATACTACGGTTCGCAGAGGTGCAACTTTTTTTTCTCTCGGGTTCTTCGTTCGAGGACCTTTAGACATCTCTTAACCCCAAAAGCCTACTTGAGGCTATACGAACCCACCACCCGATGAACAATCGCACGGCCTAGGTGCACAACTAAGAAAATTAATACCAGGTATATCGCACTCAAAAAGTAGCAAACTTCCGATTAATTTGGGTTGATTGAGGGACCCCGCCCCGTCTTAAGACTTTCAGAAATCGTTTCACACAAAACAAAATGCTGCGAGGATCTCTGCCCTATCGTCCAACGCTTCAAGGATTGCAGAGTAATTACTGTAGACTAACCACTTTCAACGGGTAGGTGACACGTAGCATGGCATACGTTAAAAATATACAAGCAAATATCACTACGAAAGGCATGTTACTTTTTTTTTTTTTTTTGTCCTCCGGCGGATGGGGAAAAATATAGCTTTAGCCCACCACACTTCCACGTATTTTCATACGCGTCGTGTGTCGATTTAACTCAGTTGCTTTCGCAGCCCAACGCTAGCTGGCGCACCCTTCGGGTCCCATTGTAGGTATAGCGTACGTTACCGTACGAGAATAAATACAACATGTAGACTACAATGTGCCGGAAAGCTTCTCCAACTACAAGGAAGGGGATATCAAATTTCTGTAGTAGTAGTAAGTGGATTCACGCGTGCAGACATACCTCCATGATCATGGTCCCCTCGCCTTCAGGCGATAGAAACATTAATGTGCACTCTTGGGAAACGTATCCCCAAAGCTCTGTACGGAGAAAATTCATGCCGTGCTCCATGGCAACCATAGACTATATAGTGAGCTGTTCGGGCAAAGCTATACCGTCAAGGTTCAGTTACAAGAGCCGGCAACGCTCAACACCAGCCATACACACATACCTCCATGGACTCCCCGAAAACGGTAGTAATCTTGACGTGCACCCACTCCCCCGTAGCCTTCTCCCAGTCCAAGTGCTTCTCAAACCCGTCATGGTAGTCTTCAATAGACTCCAGGTTGCTGAAGCGCACATTAAGGCCGTGGTGGTTGGCGGTGAGGGAGTAGATAGGGTCGCCCTTAATCATGTACCCGCCCTTGGAGCCCTTGAGTTGCCCAATATGGGTGAACCGCTTGGCCACGCGCATGCCCTCGTCCGCTTTGAAGCTGTACCGGAACACGTATTTCTCGTTTTTGAGGAAGGGGAATCCTTCGGGACCTTCCTGAACTTTGACCTCCGCACGCTCCTCGTTCTTGTCCACGATGAACCTGATTTTCCAAGGTTTGCGCAGAGATGGGGATAGACGGGGAGAATCTAGTTGTGGACATCGTAAAACAGGTGGGGTGGTGCTTGGCGTGGTGGTACCTACCCATCCATCCATCCCTCCATCCAGCCCCACCATCCGTAGCGAGCGCCCGGTACAATGCACCAGATATGTGAGGTCGCTGGGGAAGAATACCTTGGTTAGGAGTATTTGCTTTGCTGAAAAACAAATAATAATGGTGTACTACGCACGGAGTAGAACTGTGCGTGTAGTAGCACGAAGAAAACGAACACCGTAGCACGTATCAGCTTGGAATGAAGCTTAAAGAAATTTTGGCATCATATCAATGCCCCACAGCAAACTGTCCCTGCATTTCCGTTCGGGGTGGTACATGCATAGACGGAGTTCGTACCTGGAGCACGGCTCTAACTTCGTGCCCTCCTTGCAGGTGGTCATTTTCCCCCCTCGATCAAACACTTCTTCCAAAGAGTCCGGTCCAAACACGCCTACAAGTATGGTGCACGGGAGGAGGGTCGAAGGGAAAACAGCAGAAGGTCAGGGCAAGGATGTCTACTGTTTACTGTATGCACCTATTCATGTACCATTCGCGCTTTCGTTCGTTTATTCATTCGTTCGTTCGTTCATTCATTCATCCATCCATTCATTAATGCATTCATTCATTCATTTATTCATTCATTTACTATTACAGTCATTCATTAACTCACTAATTTATTATTTCATGCATTCACTCATTCATGCATTCATTCATTCACGCATTCACCTATTCAGCGTGCTGCGTCCATTGATTTAATAGTTAGTTCATTTTGTGTAATTTACGGGTTCATTCATCATACCTAACCGCAAGTTTTTCCCAGGCGAAACGCTTAGAAAAACTATACTCTATATCAACAAATGTGCTAGTAGTGCTAGTGCCATCCATTTTCACAAAACTCCGACGACATGAACTTCACTTTGTCGCACAGCATTGCTTTAAAAAATGCAGTAGTATGCGTTGATAGCAGAAACATAGACTATGCTTAGAGGCAAACATGTCTAAATAAAGCCGGTTATATTGCGCGGGTGCATGCTTTACGCATAGTGCTGTATGCCCTGTTGCTTACAGTCCGGTCCTTATGATACATCACCAAGCTATCATACGCGCCAGATATTGTACTTCAATGTAAACAAACAAGTAGCGTTCGTTGCGTTTGGAACCAAGCAGATCTAAACCGGAAATATCACGGATCCCTACTAATAGCATGCGCATTTTAAGATGGCCCGCAACATACAGTCTTGTTAATATAGTGTTGGTTTATGCCTGTGCACAAGTCTGATTTACTATATATATGGTATTTTGGTGTATGTGATGGTAGCATCTTTGGAGTTGCGGGGGAACCTATGGTTTCCCAAACGGATATAATAAAACAAATACTTGTAAGCGGTCCCTAATCCCATGGCAAGGGTCATCACGTGTGTGGGAGTGGGAAAAGCTCCTTCCTTCCTTCCTTCCTTCCTTCCTTCCTCCCTTCCTTCCTCCCTTCCTTCCTTCCTTCCTTCCTTCCTTCCTTCCTTCCTTCCTTCCTTCCTTCCTTCCTTCCTTTCGGTCCTTTAATACGTATATACTTTCTATGTCTTGTTTTCTTCCCAGCCTGATGGCGCTCCAGATTCCGTGACCTTTGTCCCCGTGAGTGAGGCAGTCATGGTCATGCGTCGAACACCCGTGTACGTGGATATGGTCAAACAAATACTCGATTTGGTTCCTCTCTGAGACACCACGCGTGACAGAAGTCTTGAAAACTAGTAGAAGAAAAAATGCACTTACTTGCGTTCAGAAGCGGACTCATTGTATGCTTTGCTCTAGTATGCCCTACAACTTACAGTCCCAGTCGATTTGATAGCCCTTCAAGGCATTACACGTGATGTCGATCTTCTCAATGCCTCTGCTTCTTGACTCCACCTCGCACGTGGCCTACAAACATGAGGTAAAGTTAAACACCACGCAGCAAGGAGGATGGGCAAGGGGAAAGGGGGTGGGGAGGAGGGAGCGGGGGAGGGCGGGAAGGGCGGGCGGGTAATGGGGGAGTGAGTGGAGACGAGAGGGAAGGAGAAGGAAGAGGGGAGGGACTGGGGATGGGTGGGCGGGTGAGTGGATCGGTGGGTGGGTGAATCGGTGGGTGGGCGGGTGAGTGGATCGGTGGGTGAATCGGTGGGTGGTGGGTGGGTGGGTGGGCGGATGGTGGGTGTTACGTGCTATGGGGTGGGGCATACCGTAGCGCCAGCGGATCTCTCTTTATTCCCGACGCCACTGTTAAAAAAAAAAAAAAGAACGCTACCACCACCACCACCACCACCACCACCACTACTGATTCAACCGGAACAAGCCACTGCTGCTTCATTGTACAAGGAGAGCTGGACGAATTCACTCCGAGTTATAGCTGCCAAAAAATCTGTAACATTACGGCGGTATAGAACTAGACCATGCACAATACATCCGGACGCAAAACAGCGATTGTTACTTATTAGACTATAAGGAGATCTAGTAGTGCGGCCAGAGCACCTTTGCTGCTGTGCCCGGCTGAAAACAAGGCAACCTGCCGATTCAGATACGGTCAACGGAGCGAGCGCGCACTCACATTGGAAACGACCTCGCAAGCTTCGGCCTGGGCATCGCTGTTACGGAGAAGCCACAGAGTTATACGCAGGTGCACATAAAAGAAGCAGCAGGGAGAGATACATGCATTACTCAAGCAACAATATAACAATAACACACCATCGGTCGGATAAATAAACCACGGACAAACAGATATAATACTTGAGCGGTACCAAAATCCCTTAATCAAGTGCTGCACCCCCGCTTGGAGGGCAGCACCCTTGGAATGAGAGGGGGACGCATTGTTTGAGTTGTTAAAGGGTTTAGCAACGCCCATGTCCCCTTCAGGACAGAGGCGCCACCCCCCGTGGGATCGCCTTAGCACGCCTTAACATGCCCTCGCAATGGTTCCGAGGCCGAGATGGCGAAACTATAGAGAAGCGAAGAGGAACAAAACAGCGCACGAAGCCATTGGTGAGAATTCGCACCTCAGAAAACAAAACCGAGCAGTCCGTCCTTCAGACTTTGTACATACCTGTCTAGTAGGCAAAAAACATAGTTCCTGTTAACCCTTTGCCAAACACTATTAATAGTGTTATTATCCTACATTACAGTAGTTATTTCAAGTGTTTCGTCCCCATAACGGGAAAATTCTCAGAAAGAAATCTTGCCATATCGGGATCCGGCAGTGTTTTTTTTGCGGACGGTCGGCCGAAACACCTTCATTCAGCCCGTTATTTTAATGTCGGTGGCTGCGTGCTATTATGGTTACTAGGTACCTCTCTTCACGAAAAAGGATCAAAAACATAAATATAGTATATATGCTATATATATAAAGACTGCTGGTTTGCGGCGCGAGTTGAAGAAAAACAACAACAACAACAAAAAACATCAAAATTGTGCTGATTTGCGCCGCGAGTTCCCTGTGCAAGTGCAGAGACAAAATACGTTCGTACTCCTTGATGACGCCAAGCTTTTCTGCATCTGCGCGTCTGGAGGTAGACATAGGTGCCGTCGCTGAATGGGATACCAATAGCCGATCACCATCATCACCTAACCCCAGCCCACTACAGCGCCCTAATAATAATCCGAAAATATATTGAACTTATATCCCAAGGACACTCACGCCTTCCTGATTACTCCAACGGTGAAGATGACCACAAAGGCCATTCCGAACGCAGCAGTACGCATCGTTCTTGAGCTCTCTGTGTATTCTGGGTCCAGCAATCTGAGAAGGAAACACGGCGACACAACATAATCAAGTTGTTGGATCATAGCGACGTCAAGATGTGGACAGAGCCAATAATCACGAAAAATGTAGCGGTGATTGCAACAAAACCCAGGAACAACTGGAGCGTTAGTGTCCTCTCGGCGTTCTGGTTAGTTGTCACAGGTGTTCCCTCATCATTCCTAGAAGGCGTTATCGCATGCCAGGACGAGGATGCACTCGCCGCCTTTGGTCAGAAAAGTCATCAGGACGGCTGTAAGAAACTATTGGAGAATGTTAGCGATACATCATGCACGCAACCCCTGAGTGTCCTTGCAGAGTCAGAGGCACCCCTGCATGGCAGTAGTAGGTCCCCTCGTTCTATACCACCACACAACGTTGATTCCGGCGACTCTTATAATTGAAGTCAGGGCCAAGAAGGCTGCGCAACGGCCGAGGCGTTTCGATTAATAACGATTCTTTCTATATATTGTCGGGTCGTGGGGCGTAAGTCTTGTCCGGCAGGGGGGGGGTAGCGCAAACCGATTAAAAAGAAAACGAACCCACAACTTTGCTAAAAACCGCCTCAGGTTGCGTTTATAAATAAGGGCCTAAACGAAATGTCGAAGATGTTTACATAGGATCGTGTCCCACGATGGATCATGCCCAACTGTTTATTTAGTTAGGTTGTTAAGCCGGTGAGGGGATCGGGCAAGGGAGGACTTTTCGTTGTTCTCTTGAGAACGTCGGCCACATGTGCGCCAGTCACTCCTAAACTAGACCAGCAACTTTATTGATCCGTCCTCTCTCCGCCATCTTCAACACAACGTGTGTAACATCGTATACGTATGCATGTTTACCAATCGGTTCGTCCGCAGCTCTACTAATATTCCTGGAGGTGTGAGAAGAAAACGACTAGACTAAATAACCACTTACTTGATTGATGAGGTACGTTTTTTTACACAAAAAATGTAGCTACAACAGCCATTAGTCTACATCATCATCATCAACAACAACAACAACCACAACCACAACAACAACAACAACAACAACAACAACAACAACCACAACAACAACAACAACAACAACAACAACAACAACAACAACAACAACAACAACAACAACAACAACAACAACAACAACAACAACAACAACAACAACAACAACAACAACAACAACAACAACAAAAACAACAACAACAACAACATGTTACAGCAAACATCCTTCTTTCAGTTGTCAATAAATATTCAATTCGTCCGCACTGGCGGCACATCTATTTCAGGTACCGCAGTGTCTTATTACCGTACGTACCATCGCACACACCGAAAACAACAGCAACAAACAGCATAAAAAAAACTGAACAACAAGTCGACCGTCGAAAATAGGTATTAATACGAGTAGTATTATTTGTAGTATTAACAGCAGTAGTAGTAGCCGTCCGCTCGCCGCGGTGACACATAATTTTTACGATTTGTATATTTATGTAAGTAAGTGCTGTTTATCTACCTGGTGTATCGCATTGCGTACAAAAGGCAGAAAGTCTCACCCCGGTGAAAACGTGCCTTCCTTCCTTGTTGTTTTGCCTCGTTTGGTGGTGTGAGGAGGAGCGATTCTTGTGCCAAAATGTTGGGCGTGCTGGGTGTGTGCTGGGTGTGTGCTGAGTGAGTGTTGGGTGGGGGTGTGTTGGGTGTGCTCTGTGTTGGGCTGCTACATAATCGATCAAGGATTGCTGCGTCAGCCAACTGGTACACGCTAAGCAACAGGCGTGGAAATATCTGGACTCGGTGTGTTGAAGGGTTTATTCGCGGGTAAAATACCACGCGCACACCACCCACTACGTACCGGTAATGTACGAAGTAGCAGTGATACCTTTGGGATTACTACTTACTTGTCGCTGCGTGTATGAACAATGTACAGTAACATACGTTTACGTTGCGATTGGTGATCAACGTAATTTGGAAGATTTGTTGGACTTGTTATTGAAAGGATGTTTTTCAAGAGTAGACTGCACGTCTAGTTCTGTTAAATATTGGCGCGTGCTAAGTAAATGCCACGTCGTCGAGTATACGACGATAGGAGTGTGCACGCTGCAGTTGAACTTGCCTAACTATCGTTGGAATCTACAATAATAATACCAATCGCGAATACTACTTGAATCGGCCATGCGATTGTTCGCCTGTGGCCAACCTCTCGGGAGATTCACTCACATTCATCGAGGTGAACTTTACGTGAAATCAACGCGGGGGGTGTTTCGCCGCAGTGAAGGGGGTAGTCTAATAATATCATATTAATATAGTTGTATGATAGTACGCGTTTCTTTTACCAACCAGTTTCGGTGCGAGGTGCAGAACTCCGCCTCATGACCGTTGTTAGGTACATGTATTCCACGCCAAACTAAAACAATAGGACCCCTCCCATTAATATGAAAAAAACTCACCCACATAGTCTAGTATATCACAAGTACCAACAACGCAGCTTGCAAAGTTTAAAGATGGGTATTGACCCGAAATTCGTCGAACTCACGGCTGAAGTCCTTGAAATATTTTTATAAAATGTTGTTGTACGTGGCGTGCGTCATTTAGTCTATGCAGTAAATGTTATCGTGCGAATGTGTTCCTATAGAAGTTGGAAAACGTCAGCGAGCGGTGAGTACGACCAAATAACCATAGTCTATATATGTTACTTACGGCAATTTCATCCACCACGTACCTGGTATTATCATACAAGGTTCCCCTTCGGGAGGTGGACACGTGCCTCCCGGGGGCGACGCAAGTCGAATGACTACAACTGATGAGGATGAAGTATTTATTATGCAGAAGGTGTATATCGGAGGGATGCGTAGTGGAAAGAATGTGGATAATATAATAAGATATCACAGACATTAAAATTTGGAGGAGGAGGGTTGGGATATTGCTGAGGCTCGGTGTGATAAGTTATTCGAAAGTCCACTGCCTTATAACTGCGTGGCAGCAACTAATTCTACGTTTGTAGCATATGCGTAAGGCTGTGACATGAAGTGGAGATACTCTTCAACACTCGAATATGTAGTAGGTTGAGATCCAGCGACTTCCACAAGTTCTTGATTTGCTCCAGCTAAGATGCTGTCGTGGAAAGTGTTGAAACCTGATCCTGGGATAACGGTGTACAAATTGGTTGTGATGTGGGCAATAATATGTGCACGGACGATGTGATGTAAAGCTGGGTTGTTGTGCACACGACGCGAGATACATCTTAATAAACATGCACCATCACCAATCTCGGGAATAATGGACCATTGACCAGAATTGTTGTTGTTGCCGCTGTTGTTGTCTTGATCATTTTCGCTGTCTGATGGGGTTGTACTGCTGTCGCTGCTGTTAGAGGAATCATTGGTGTCAATTTGTTGTTTGTTTTCTGTGTCCAGTATTTTTCCCCGCGTGCTTTTACCGATGTTTGTTGCCGATATGGTCTGTTGTGTGCACATCGTTACTTTTGCTTGGGTTGTGTTGCTACTTTATATCTCTTTATACAGGTTTCGCTACTGCTGTATGGTAACCACCGTGTCAATTGTGAGGGAGAACTCACAGTAATGACATAGTTCACGTCGTTGCAGCGGGTACATTTACACCGCGCCCGCGTCTAGCAGTGCGGGAAAATTCTCTCGCAAATACATTTTGATGCCACCCCGATGTACGTGCGAGGACTAAAGTTCCACCGCCGTGTGTGTAGTAGACGTATTTAAGCCTGATGATATGCCTATATTTTAGGCTCTAAACCAAATTAAGCCCTATCATCTCTACAAAATAGGTCTATTTTATCGACCTAACGACCACGGCAGACCACGGTGAGATGTGGATTTTCCCAAAATATGCACTTGGGCACATTTTGGCCCAAGTGCATATTTGAAGCAATTTTCCGAGTATTTTCCAGCAAACAACAGCATTTCAGACGACAAAAGCTCGAGGAAACATCAGACGGATGCCTACATTTCGAGGGTGGAAATTGAACCGGGTTGAGGGCCAGTCCTGCTGTGCTGCTGTACTGACTGCCACACTGAGGCACACCGAAGGCGGCAGACGCCTGCGAGGTATCCTACATATGAAGCGAGTATGGAGTACGAAGCACTCAATGTTTTTGCCAGGCACCAGTTATTTGTTTTGGCCGTTTGTTCAAGCTCGCACAGCATGGGCAGGGGAGGGTCTTTCTCGAAGTTTCCACCCACTCATGTGCTGACTCATGACATAAATCCTCGTCTTGCCATCTGCGTCTGGAGTAATGCAGAAATATCATAGTCTATTTTCAAGTAGTTTGATCTTTCCTCGGCTTTTCTTTTTATGCGTACTGAAAGAGACCACTATTTCGAGTTTTAGACATATATATGGTGTTTTTTTTATGCGTTTAAGGCCGAAATATCGAATGGCCTAGCTCTTCCAGTTGGAAGTACTTAAGACCTAACCTCGAGGCTTAAATACGTCTAGTGTGTGGTTGCCCGGGGACAGAAGTGTCTCATACCCCGCAAAATAGAGCCAGTCTCGGCGGCTTTCCGCGGCCATAGCTCGCGCCACGGACGTCCCATGAGCCCGGCACACGGCTGATAATATACCGACGGGTAGTCTGATCGCATTGCAGAAGAAAGCACACAAAAAAACTCTGCGCCGGCGGAGAAAAAGGGACGGACTAGGCAAAAAAATCAAAATGGTACATATGCATATGCGTTAGTAGATTGTGCGTTTAATTCTTGGTAGCAAGTCAATTCCCCAGAGAGCGTCGGACCCCTCTCTGATCTTTCTCGATCAACAGCGTTCCACTACTCTGTACTCTGTGCGTCGCGTAGCTTCAACCACCATCGTTTTTGCAGAGGTACCAACTACAGCGCAGCATAATAATGGGCTCGCTGTCAACGCATGCCATATACCGCCGGATTCTTTGCGGTAGAAGTCACTGTACAGAAGCCAAGCCGCCTACTTTGCTCCTGCCCATCCACCACATAGCTCGACCCTTCACTGCCCCAGGGTCCACAGTTACAGCACCGCAGCTCTGACACCCTCAAATGCTGTGCAAGTGCTCCTTGCAAGTTGGATTTTTCGTGAGGGTTTTTTTTCGTCCTGCCCCCCCCGTGACTAGAACTTGGATCTAGTGAACGGTGAAACTCTGTGCTGGCTTTTTTGGGCACAACTGTTGGCGTGTGCGATGCCCCATAGACTATTCCACCATTCATGGGCACGCGGGGACTATAATACCACTTTCTGTGTGGGCACAGCTGCGACAGTGCGGCACTCTGCACTGCTGTCAACGTACCTGTCCCTTTATCGGTGGGAGTGGGTACGTTTTTTTTTTCAGCTGTCCGGGCGTTAGGCCGTCTTCCTGCCGGTACGTGTATGTGCTGCCCCTCCACAATGCTGCTAGGATAAATGCCGCAAAAAAATGTACAGGGTTCCACGATGCTGCTAGGACAAATGCTGCAATTTTGTTTTGCAGTTGTCACGACGGGTACTGTCAGTTGCAAAGCGGTTTACAGTCGGCGGAGATGCTGAGCACTATACTACTGTAGGCGCAAACGCTGCCTTCCTGCTGCCGTTGGTACATGTGCTGCCCTTCACGATAATGGTAGGGTCTACGCTGGAATTGTTTTCTTCTTCGCACATGTCCGGACAGCTAATGCCCGTTGCAGAGCGCTTACTGTAGTTCGCGGAGATACTGCGCTTAACACAGCTTTTAATAGTGCAGTGGAGATCAGCCCGTTTGATGCGGTACCTTTGGGGGCAAACAGCCTTTCTATTTGACTGTGGGCTTACACATCTTTTCTACAGCTGGTGTTGGTACTACAATAATACCCATCTTGGTGCGGTTGAAATTGCCGTTACTTGTTAACACATCAGTGATACTGCAGCAATCAGCACTACTGTAGGCGCGACCGTCCCCCTTTAGTGCGGTCGGGGGAAACTACCTTGTTCGGGGGGTTATACTCTGCCCGTGTTTTGTACGGTTGGTGCGCGAACCTATACTGTCCTACCCCCCCCCTACACTACTGCTGTTGGGGCGGATGCACTGCCCGTTTTTTATGCGGTGGTGCGCGATCCTCTACTGTACTACCCCCTCCTACACTCCAGTTGCGGCAGATGCTGCCCGTTTTTTTTACGGTGGTGCGCGATCCTCTACTGTCCTACCCCCTCCTATACTCCAGTTGCGGCAGATGCTGCCCGTTTTTATAAGGTTGGCTGCGCGATCCTTCAATGTGCTACCCCCCCCCCCTACACTACTGTTGGGGCGGATGCTGCCCCTTTTTTTTACGGTTGGTGCGCGATCCTCTGCTGTCCTACCCCCTCCTATACTACTGCTGTTGGGGCAGATGCTGCCCGTTTTTTTTGTACGGTTGGCGGGGCGAAGCTTCATTGTGCTTCCCCCTACACTGCACCTAGGGCAAATGCTACCTGTTCTGGTGCGATGACTGTGGGCTTCTTGTGCAACCCTTTGCTGTGCTGCCCCCCTAAACTGTGCATGGGATAAACGCTGCCTGTTTTGGTGCGATGAGTGTCGGCGTGTTGGGTGACCTTTGACTGTGCTGCCCCCTACGCTACACCTCGCTTAAATGCTGCCTGTTTTGGTGCGATGAGTGTCGGCGTGTTGGGCGACCTTTCACTGTGCTTCCACCCCTACACTACACCTAGGTTAAATGCTGCCTGTTTTGGTGCGATGAGTGTCGGCGTGTTGGGCGACCCTTCACTGTGCTACCCCCTACGCTACCCCGAGGTGAAATGCTGCCTGTTTTGGTGCGATGGGCGTGGGCTTCTTGTGCAACCCTTCACTGTGTGATGCCCCCCTACACTGCACCTAGTAAAATGCTGCCCGTTTTGGTGCGATGGGCGTGGACGCTTTGGGCGACGCTGATGCCTGTTTAAGTGCGATGGCTGCAGACGTACCTTTACTGTGTTGCACGCCCTGCACTGCGGTTAGGGTCAGTGCCGCCCATTTTTGGCTGCTTTTACTGCGGTTTGTGCGGGCGTTACCCATATACCCTGCGGTCAGACTGGGCGCTGCTCTTATGTTGTTTTGGTGGATGGTACTCTTCTTACTGCTGTACTCCTTTTATACGGCTAGTTGGCGTGGCTGCTACCATCACTGATGCTGGACGGAGTCGAGGCCCATGTCTTGCTGTTTGCTGAAACACAGATATATCGCTACTTACAGCAGCGGCACCACAATAATATATCTGCCTCCATAGCTTCTCTACGCGTCGCTCCCATCCCGCCACCTTCCCCCACACCCCCTCCTTCCGCTGCCCTACATACAGACAACAAGCAACATGTCTACCAAAGAGGAAGCGGGCTACTCGGGGCAGGCTGAGATCTTCCACGCACCCCAACCTGGATGCCCACGAGACAGGGAGAGCTCGCTCGAGATCCCGCGACTCGAGACGGGGGGAACCCCCGGAGGTGGGTTCCGGTGACGAAACAGAAGACGGAGCACCATACCTCCACCCGTTCCCACCAACCGAGAAGGTCGACTCGCCGGTTCGCGCTGAGAAGAAGACGGACCAACCCCCACCGGACTCGGTGGCGTCTCGACGCCAGCTCTCGCCAGCCCCGGGGGAGCGCCACCAGCTGCCCCCCCCGCGCTCGAAAGGGCACCACCGCCGCCACCTGGGCTCTTCGAGCTCAACAGAGCGCCACCCCCAGAGCTCCCGGGACCGGGGGGCCCATGCCGCCCCCTTCAACTTGGCATACGCGGCGGCGCGGCGGGCCCAGCGGGCGATCGACGACGCCAACCAGACGATAGCACGCCAACGTCGGTTTGACGAATATATCGAGCAGGCGAAGACCGCTGCGCGGGAGGCGTCTCTGGTAGCGAAGAGGGCGCAACAAGCCCTTGCCCAATCAGTTGCATCGGCTACGGCGGGAGCTACCGCGGCCCCCTTACCTTCGTTGCGTCCGCGGGGTATCGCATCCCACCGACCACGACCCGGGAACGACGCCTTCTTCAAGGGCATCGTCGCGTGAATGGCGTCTGCACCGAGGGTAGACTTCTCCTCAGCGTTGGCGACCGCGGTGGTGGAAACGGCCTGCGCCCTCCTCCCGTCAGAGAGGCCGGCGTCGCGGCAAGCGGACGTCCTCAGTGGAAGCGGCGTGGGCTCGCGTGGATTGTACGCCCTATGATAGAAAGATAAGAGCATCCCCGACCCTTGCCCTCGTCAAGGCCCTGCTGATAGCCCATGACGAGGACCCCGACCATGTCGTTTGGCCGAACCCCGGAGGGAGAGTTGGCAGAACGAAACCGGGGGAAAAAGCGACGCAGGGACAGTCGCGACCGCGGGGACCGCAATTGTCGGGGTGGCGGCAAAAATGCTGGGGGTGGCGACCACCACCACCGCCGCGGGGGTGACAGCGCTTCGGATGCTGGTGGGCCTGTGGGCGCCGCCGAGGGGGCAACTTTGGTCCAACAAACGGGGCAGTTGGCCGCAGCTCTGGCGGAGGCAACGGAGGGCGGAGGAATGGCGCGAGAGGACGTTCAGCGTGGGACGGCTCGTCAACCTCCTCCCGCTCGTCTTCGTCCTCGAGCACGAACCACAGCGAGGTGGTCGTGGTAGCAAGCAAAAAGTGTCAAGAGCCATGGCAGGAGAGGCATCTGGGCCTGAGGCTTTCACCCTCCTGTTGCGTCTGCTGATGACGCACTTCGACGGGGTTGACACGGAGGAGGGCTACGCTAAGTTGCATACTTTTGGAAGGTGTACGGCATGCCCTTTTCTGATTTCAGTGGGGAGTTTCGCGTACTTATGCCGACCGCTACGGGGAGTGAGCGTGTTTTGTCTCCGGGGACGGATGTGGTGTTGGAGGTGGTTCGGTTGGCGGCGAATGAGCAATTTCCGGCTCTCCTGCCTGCGTTGTACCCTGATTCGAAGGCAACGGACCCGCGGCCATACGCCTTGTTGGATGCTATGTGGCGGGCTTTTAATGACTAATAAGACACCTGCCGTCAACGTCGAAACATTTTTTTTCCTCTCCCTGTTTCTTCGACGGAAGCGCTGTCATGCGCCCTGTCGGGGCCCCGGCCCGCCGATCATGGGCGCGGCCAGGGACGAGTGTCGTCCCAGTCGCTTTCGTGGCAGACGGGATCGAGCCATCATTCAACTGTCATGCCCATCGATGATTCATCTGACCCTTGGCTTGACCACACATCGAACTGCTGGCCACTAGGAGAGCATCATTATGCAGAAGGTTTGGCCTTTAAGGCCTCGTTGAAGACAGACGACCCTCCTCTTTGGAGCGGCCTCCTTTCACCTCGCGCTGATGCCCTCCGAGAAAACCGGGGGCTTTGCCTCAACTGCCACGAAGACAACCATTCCTTCAAGCATTGTAGGCATCCTTTCATTACTACGAGTGGCTGCTTGAACCCTGAACTTGGCCAACTTGGCGACGATGACGCCCACCGACGTTGACAAACACGCATGGTCTGCTGCCGCCGAGACGACACATCTTCTCGCCCAAACAACCACAACAAAAATCGTCGCCATCTTTCTGGTCAATCGTCGCCATCTTTCAGGATCAGGGCCAGGTAGAGTGTCACAACGACACCACATACACGTCGGATCACCATGGTGGTATCCTGCGCTCGCCCGCCTCTTCTGCCCCCGCTCCCGCTCCTCGAATGCGCTTTGGAGCCGCCCACAACCCGGGCGAAAATACACTCGCGCGCCAACCTGGCACATTCCGTAACGGCAATCGACATATCGACGGCGGTACGGCACCGTCGACAACACTGTCGGCGGGTACCTATTTTGGTTTCAGAAGATGCTCGTGTTTTGTTGCTAGACTGTCCAGTAACGCAGCACAGATTGCCCCTGCCAAGAGCCCACGGGCTCCTACGCCGTCTGCGGACGATTCTCACGGCGTATTACCGGCGGCGGGAACTAGCGCTCCAAGCATGGTTTCCTCGAGCCAGGCAATTTGTTTTTGTCTTTTCTTTTTTTTTCGACGGCGAGAATGCGCGCTTTCAGCGACGTTCCCCTCGGTCATGGTCTGAGTATGGCGACGGGAACCGCGCTTCCAGCGCCGTTACCCTCAGCCGCGGCACAAACTCAGCAATGGGGGTACGCGCTCCAAACGCCGCCCCCATCAACCATGGCACGGGAGCCTGCGCTTTGCGCGCTCCCCCCCCCAGGCACGCGGCACGCAACAATATAGCCGCGGCGACAGCGCGTCGCCTTTTTACGCGTATGTGTTCATCTCCCCCTCTCCCTGACCAGGCGGTGGCGGTCGGTTCGAGGTGTGGGACGGTCGACCCTCAAAACACTTTTTTCTGACCACGAGGTGACGGTCGATTTGAGGTGTGGGAAGGCCAACACTAAAACACCGAGATCTTTTGCGAGGCTCGATCCGGTGTTTGCTTGCGACTACGGCGGGCGCTCTGTCCTTTTTTCCATCAAGGAGGAGTCGACAAGATTAGCTACCTCGTTTCCCTTCTGCTACTCAAAAGACATAACGGAAAAGAGCCTCCTCGGGTAAAAATATTATTGGCTTGCCCAAGCCCCGCTCCAGAAGACGCCCACAGGGTTTACGGACCCTGCTTCATCTCTTAACACGCTAACTCACGTGTTTCAGGCTACTTCTGCCCCAGTGGCACAGGAAGAAGATCCGACACTGCGCGACGGGCCAGTGGTGACGCCACGGCCTCCAGCCTGATCAGCTGGACGCTCTACCCGTAAAGTTACGGAAGAATCGCGCCTTTCGAGTCAAGCAGAAACAGCTCAGAGCCCCTGCCCCGTCGGGCGCAGTTAGAGCAGTTTTCTTGCGATCATACGCCAAAGAGCGAAGAGGCCACGACGTGAGGAACCGTGGGTTTGGGTTCACGTCGTGCTCCCGAGGCCTGGTGTTCCTGAGGGGGGCACTACAGGCCCAAAGAGCCAAGGACTGGTGTTCCCAGAGGGGGACATTGCAGACCCAAATGCCCACCGAGGCTACCGACGGGCTGGCACCGTCGGTGTTGGACTCTTTTTTGGCTGCAGCGAGGGCGGCTTCTTACGAGTTTTCGCCAGCGAGTGAGGAGAACCCGAGGCGAGAAACCCCAGGTTTGGACTCGCATCTTGCTCCCGAGGCCTGGTGCCCCCGTAAGGGGACACTACAGGCCCAAAGAGCCGAGAACTGGTGTTCCCAGAAGGGGACATTGCAGAACCACAAATGTCCAACGAGGCTACCGACGGGTTGGCACCGCCGGTTTTTGCCATTCTTCGCAGTTAGAGCGGATTCTCGCGCTTTTTCGCCAACGAGCGAAGAAAGACCCGAGGCGAGATACCACGGGTTCGGATTCGCGTCGTGCTCCCGAGGCTTGGTGTTCCCGGACGGGGACATTGCAGCTCCAAATTCCAACACGGCTTTTGACCCTTCTCTCGAATATTCCACAGACAAAGTGGTGTTATTCTGGCAGCCCCAATCCTATTTTTTCCACCGTGGTCCCCTTCGTCGTTTGCCGTGGACGACGTGCCATATTCTTTCGCGAAGCAGTACATGATGGCCGAAAAGACCAAGCCTTTCCAAGACCATCGAGCAGTGGGGCTCATCTTGTCGTTGCCTAGTCCAAGCACACGCAAACGCATCGGTCGAGGCGTGGGCAACTTTGACTCCGGTGTTGGGGACAGGGAGAAGCAAAACGCCGTGTCATCTGGCACCTACGCCAAATTCACGCAGAATCCAGCCATAAAAAAATCAACTTTTGAGCTCTGACATCAAGCGTCTGGCTGAATCCAGCCCTCTGGACCCAGTGTGGGGCATTGTTCTCCGGGCGGATGGTCCCAGGGCCAACAACGCATGCCAGGGGAGAGGAAAAGCGTGCTCGGTGAGGCACGTTCTGCCGTTCGCGAAGCTATTCGCGACAATGAGACCGGGTCGGTGCACCCGGCCTCCCCTAGTTAGTTCCGCACCTGCGCTGCGAATGCAAGAACCAAAAAATCTCGTCTGCGCCGCGGCCGGGCCGTTAACAGCGGCCAGCGCTCGCAAAGCTTCTTCTTCGGCGTTCCCGACATGTTTCTCGGGCGCGTTGGCCAACTAAAAGCCGTGGAGGTTTGGAGGTAGCTTCTGGCGTCGCCCCTGACTTGGCGCTGTCAGAACACGGCCCCTGTTTCGTCGAGGGTACTGTGACGCTGGACGATGTTTCGTTCACTATGAAAATCGCGTTTATCAGTCGAGCAACGCTCGACTCGGAGAGGCACTGAACTCCTCTAGATTTGGGGACCGGCAGCATTGTTTGGGCTCCCAAACACCTCGGAGGGTACTGTGGAGAACAAGGTTCCGCACATCCTCCGGCCACAAGACACAGGAGAGCACTGGCAAAGTGGGGACCCTCAATGCACGAGTCCACCGGTAGCTTGAGTTTGTCACCGCGTTCAATTGCACACGCGCGTACCGCAAAGGCAGCGCCAACGGCATCGCGGATTTTTCTGGCCCGTTTTCCAGAGCCTGCTACAGAGTACGACCGCAGCGGCTTGCCAAACTTCAACCCCGTGTGGTTGCCAAGCCCCAACCCTGTTGGAGAAAGCGGTATCTACCTCCTACGGACCCGCGGGCTGCGCGCTCCCTCTTCGCCGACCCCAGGGGTCGGCTTGGGTGGACTCGCGCCCTCGCCGAAAACACTGTCTTGGGTGGGCTCGTGACCCGCATTGAACATGCTGCCTTGGGTTATCTCCCTTTCACCTCGACCGCGTTTCACGATTTTCGCACACACGAGCCACGTATAAGAATTGACGGCCTTTCTGCTTCCCCGGGAAGATTCGTTGCTCGTGTTTCTGCCTCCGTCGCCACTACCGAAGGCTGTACCGGCCGCGGGTCTATTTCACCTGCCGCTGACACCGTTTTCGCTTTGGTTTTTGCCATACCCATCGAGGGCGGCACGGGCTCCCAGCCCTGGCTGCAGCGACGCCCATCGCATAGCTGACTTATCTATCCCGGCGTTCTTTACAGGAGACGTCCCCCGCCGCGATCACCGGTTCAACTGTGTCCGTCTCCGCCATGCTTGGCACTCCAGCCCCTCCGTCGTCGACGACGCACCGACGAACAGCGACAACAGCGGATAATGCACCCCCGCTGTATATTATGGATTCGGGCCCGGCGGGGCCCCTCGGCCATCGCCCAGACAAGTTACAACTCCGCCGCGAGCCCTACGGCCGCGGCCTCTACTCTTGCCGACCCGCCGGCCCGCACGGTACCACTTCCGTCCGACCACGACCACGCAGATCCTATGGGAACTCCGCTCCTACGGCTTACGCCTCCTCCTGGTAAAATGCCGGCTACACTTACAAGGTCAGATGCCCTCAACGACGCTGCTGAGTTGCGGTCTGCGGATTTCGTCGCGCGTTATTCACATGCCGATTGGAAGCGCGAACAACACGCAGAGCCGACGTGCCACGCCACGATACGTTACATCTCTATCGGCCGGCCGTCGGCCCTGCCACCCGACTCCTTAGCATGCTAACCCTCGCCCAAGCGTCCCTCCCTCTCAGACATCCAGGAGCTGGCGGGTAAGGGTCGACTACATACAACCGACGACGACATCGTCCCACTCGTCCGTAGACCGACACTCCCGCCAACAAGCTCTGACAAGCCGAACTCTGTGGGGCGAGCTGCTTGCTTACTAAACGACGAGCCAGTTCGCATCTACGTTCCCCTGCTCATGCGCCCTTGGATCATGCAAGCTTGTCACTCGACGGCCTCCTGTCACCTTGGCACCACGCGCACGTTGCGCATGCTGGAGCGTTCTTATTTGGTGGATTGGCATGAGTGTGTGCACCCGGTGGTGGCTTCGCCACTGCTTGAAGTGCCAAGCGCGGAAAACCCCACGACTGACTGTCCGCTGGCCCATCATCACAATGTCTCTGCCGGAAGGTCCAGGTATCCCCGTCAGTGTTGACTACTTCGGCCCCCTTCCGGTCACACCACGAGGCAACACCTACATCCTGCTGTTCACCGATCGCTTCAGTCGTCGGGCCGACATGTTCCCCGTCGCTGCCGCTGAGTTCACCGCGGAGGGTACAGCCGATATCCTGGTGAACCAATACATCCCCTTGTGGGGGTGCCCGCGCACCATGCTCTGGGACAACGGTCTGCAGTTCTGCTCCAAACTTTCACAAGCTGTATATCAGCTGTTGGGTGTACACAAGCTTGCTACAAGCCCCTAACATCCCAACTGTAACGGGGGCGTTGACCGGGTAAATCACACTACGGCACAAATGCTGGCTATAGTCGTCAACAAGCGATAAGACGATTGAGACTTGCATCTGCCCCACGTAGAAATCGCTTACAACAACTCTGTCAGCGCGGCGACGGGTTTCGCGCCCAACAAGGTCCACATGGGCAGACTCCCACGGCTCCCCCTGACGTTTTTCGACCGCACAGGTGTCGTGGGACACCAGAGTCTGGCCCGTGACCACCTGGCCTATTGCGATTTGGCCACCGACCGGCAAAAGCGCGCGAACGACATTGTCCGCGCACACCACGCCCTCACTGTTCCCGTGTTAACCGCAGAACCTCCGCCCTCGCCGACGCGCTGCGTCCAGCACCTAACTTCACTGTGGGTGGTTGGGCATGGCTATAAAATTCTGCCTCCACCATCCGCCAGGGTGTAAAGGCGAACACCGACGCCAAGGTGCTCAAGGCCGAACTCGCGCTTAACTGGACGGGCCCATACAAGGTCCTGGCCGTCGGTCCCTGCTCCGCCGCCGAGACCCCGGACGGCTCGCCGCTCGGGAGCAACCTCCTTTGTTTAGATCTCCCTCCCGACCTGCCTGGTTCGGACGCTCGTCGGCGTGTGGCCATCGAGCGCTGCAAACCCTGTGCCAACCCCCACGACAGCGGGGACATGCCCAAATACCTAGCGGCGGGGCTGACAAAGTATGTGCTCAACAAATTTTTCAAGAAGTCCCCGCCGTACCACGTCACTCAAGACGACGTTTCGACTCCCCTCCAACGGCTAGAGGTGGGGCAGATCACTGGTCATCAGTCGGTACGGGGGCGAGGTGGCGTCATCGCGGTGATATACAAGACGCATTGGGCGGGACTCTCCGAACCCTCCTGGGAGCGGGAAATGGACCTTCACCTCTCCTGCTCCCACATCTTGCGCTATTGGGCGGAACCCCAGACCAGCACCGCCAAACCAACCGCCTCTACCGCCGAATGCGGATTGGGGCGGCACAGCGTGAGCTCTCCCGCAACAACGGGGAACGTTTCCTAGCGCCTGGCTACGCCTGTGTTCCCCGCGCCGATTGGCTCCGTCGCTACCACGACACAGTATTCCCTAAGGGAGCCCACTTTTGGTACAAGGGAGACGATGGGTTATGTTGGCTTGGAAACATCAGCGCGAGCACTACCGAAGACAAGGTATACCTGGTCCGCTTTCTGGACGACCCGGGACCGACTAAACTCCCTCGTCCCCCGGCGCGCTACACGACTTCGACGGGAGCCGTACGAGGCTCTTGGTGCTTGCAAGTTCACATCACCAGTGCGTTTCCTCGGGGAATCCAACGTAACGTAGACGAATCTCGAGGCGCGGCCGTGGCTAGTTGACTTCCAAGCCGCCACCGCTCCTCGATAGTTCTTCCATTTTTAGGGTTATGAGTTTTGAGTCTTTGTCTTGGGGTTGTTCGTAGTGTCCTGAGGGTCTTCGTCGGGTTTTGGGGCGGCTATTCCATTTTTTTTCTTTCTGTCCTGCCGAATCCCCTGCTCAGTGCCGGGTCAGGGTTCGGGTAAAACGCCGTTATCTGAGACGCAGGGCTGTCGTCTTTTCGTCATTGTTCAATTTCGCCCTGCCGACGCCCTCCTCAGCTCAGTGCCGGGGGGCGACCAGGGTACCCTGTTCGCGCGTAACGTGGTACAGGGCGATGTACGGGTCTGTGTGTCATCTTTTATCTTTTAGGTGTTGTATTTGTTTTACTTTATTTTTTTCGTCTAAACGCTTCCCCCCCTAGCGGGGCTGTAGGTGTTGCCACCTTCCATCCCGGGCATTTATCGTTTCCTAATCTAGCCCCCCGCCATGCCGATTGCCCGCGGGAGGTTTTTCGCATGACTTCTCCCTCGTGTTAGCGCCTGTGTTCCCCTCCATATCGACGAGGGCTCGCCTCGCCATTGTACCTTATCTGTGGTTGGTTTTCCGTAGAGCCTTTCCTGCCCCCCCCGCCACACCGACGGCATGCGGCAGGTTCTAAAGCCTTTTCTGCCCCCCCCGCCACACCGGCGGCATGCGGCAGGTTTTTGATGGGTGACTTTTGCCTTGTTGTAGGGTCTGCGTTTCTTTTAACTGCTTTTCTTCGCGTGTTCCTGGCTCCATAGCCAGACGGTTAGAGGTGTGGGAGTGGGTTTTGAGGAGCCGCGTCTTCGACTCATGGTCTAGTTCGTAGAATCGGAGTTTCCCCGAATCTCCCATATTTCTGCATATGCGACTCATCAGGGTGGGCTAGTGTTAAGATACGGCCTCGAAAGGCCTGTAATAATCCAAATTTGAGATCATGTGAATCGGTTTCGTATGATAAGGTTGGTGTTTTATATTCGGGAAAGTTAGGAATTAGATCAGGGGCACGTGCCTCCGATCTCGGAAGCTATCCCGGGCTCTGGTGGAAACGAACAAAGCTACATCTCTACGAAGGGACGAAAGTGAGTACTCTCCGAGGACTTGCTCAATTGGCAGACCTGCAAGGGGCACTCTGTGTCCCCCACCTTTGATTTAACAGTCGCGCGTTTTGGGATCAACCGGTTCTGATCGATCTGAACGATCTGACCGATCTGACCAATTTGATCGATCTGACCGATCTGACCGATCTGACCGATCTGACCGATCTGACCGATCTGACCGATCTGACCGATCTGACCGATCTGACCGACCTGACCGACCTGACCGACCTGACCGACCTGACCGATCTGAGCTCCTCAAGAGTAGAACAACCGTCGGATTGGGATCATCATAGATTTTACGAGGGCTGTTGTAATGGTGCGTAGAAAATAAACGCTGATCGGGTTGCGCCAACGAATGCATTCGAAGTTATGCGTCAGGTAAGACATCGTTGAGTTCCTCCTCTTGGGGTTCAGAAAATTCTTAGAATTTGCTGCACTCCCAGCGTGGGATGAGTCTACACTCCATCCCGCAAGGAAACATGTACATAGATATCAAAGCGTGAGACAAATGATGGCACGGGGGATTTTAGCCTATCCGAAGCATGGGTGCCGTCGATTGCCGGTACCTGTGCAGGGCCCTTGTATTTAACACATTCCTTACTTTGGTGTTGACGTTGATTTGCCGAAGCGATGGCCGTGGAGTTCTTCCGCCCAACCAATGGCCCGCGCCGTGCTCGGCGTACTCCCTCGCATGTATGCATATGCCGAGCCACTTCTAGTTCTGAAAGCGCCATACTGGAGAAATACCTAACAAGGGCATACTTCCCTATTCAATCCTGGTTGGCTTCGAACACTGCTCGACGTGGTCACCTGTGTACTAGAATACCCCCCCTACTTTACTACATAGTCGTTTGTATACTTTGGATAGGCGGCAAAATGCCGTGACCTCATACGCTCCTCCTACACAATCCCGGAACATGTGCAGCTAGCTGTAGTCGCCTTAACAACACGCTCCGCGTTTAGCAGTAGGCATCGCGAGAGCAAGCTCGGTCGTACGAAAACGAAACGTCCCGTCGAGATGGCGGCAACTGCTGATTAATACTACGCCCCTGCTACGGACACCCGGACATTTTTTTACCTACCTAGTACAAGCGAAATCACGCCTGTGGTTCATGCACGCTCTGTTGCCCGATCAAAATATATTATGTTTATCGCCGCCCCCCTAGCCACCCGGGCTGCATATACAATATTACCGCTGTGGCGCGACTCGGCACAAATGCTACTACTACAATGCCATATCCAACGAACTGTACAACTGAGCTTGCCTGTGTTTATCGCACGCCTTTTGCGCGACGCCGACTGTAGATACACCTCCGATATTCGCGAGCCTCCCCGCCATGCAGGCTACATACAAAGCCACGACACGCCATATTTGAAGTATATACTGTGGAGTTATGTCATTTTGATGAAGGCTACGTTGTACGGTATTGTATTATTATACCCTCCTTTTCACTACTACTGGATTTGAGCTATCATACTCTCACCTTTCATGAGTGCCTCCGCACCTCACCGGCGAAATGACTTCACGCCATCTACTTGGCGCAGCGTAGCTAACTATTAATAACTATAGACTATTCCGTTGCGGATTCAATCACAAAGTAGAATACAGCACCAAAGCATAAGACCGCAAAAGGAAGAGGGGGATCACTCGCGCGAGTGACCCCTAGCCCATACCAAAAAAATGCCCTCGAAAGTCACCTTATGGTACCGTAGCCTTGGTCGATACGGGGGTATAGTACACGTATGCCCAACTATGTCTGACAGATGGCCTTCTCGTCCGACGAAGTGCATAATTGTTCTCGCGGTTGGGTTTCGGGATCGGGATAGAGCAGCTAATAATGCTATTAGTCGGACGGAAGTCTGAGAACAGTCAGTCACCCCCTATATTCCGAGCACCGCTACTACTCCGCCTTAGGTCTTGACAACAACACTCAAAGCAAAAGCCAACGCCAGCGAGAGAGAGAGGGCTCCTCCACGCGTGGTCTCACCAACTTTCGTTTTCCGTTCCGTATCCCTCATAGAGGAGCAATACTTTAGGAAATGCCATCGACGAAGCCATGATAGATTATGGACAAACTTATCTTCGTCTTATTCCCTGAACGCATTTACAGACGTGTTCTCCCTCTGGCGCCGCTAACACCCCTATCCCTCATGCCCTACCCCCATGAACTCGCTTCACTGTCATAATAGTACTTGACGCGTCGACGTCGAGTCGACGCGTACGATACTTACCCTGTGGCACCGCCACACGTACCTACCCCCCAACCCCGATATCAAGATACCGCGGTACGAATAGGAAACCCTCGCATCTACCGTAGATGTTGAAAGCACTTAGAGAAAACGAGGGAGCCCCCCAACTTGCGCGCCGAACATATATTTTTACATTATTTGCATTTGTGTCTCACTCGCGGAAATGTGCAACATGAGCTTGAACGTCGATCACTCACAGGCATCTCTCAACATCGCGGCGACGGGAATAAGGCTCGGCAAGCACTGTCAATAGCGACCGTGTTACGAACAACGCGAGGCTATCTTAAATCTTGGAGACAGCAGCCAACGGAAGCCGACGCTAGCGAGAGAAAAAGAGGTCCTCCTCTTGCCCGCCGGCGGGTTCACTATACGAAACCCTCTGATCTAGGGCTAACACTGTCACTGCTAACGTGTAGCTGCCGCGATACGCACGCCGCCACTCCATGTAGGCCTTGAAAACATTCAAAGCAAGGCAGCGCTGATGAGAGAGGTCCTCCACTTTCCAAACCTACCCTTCATTCAAGAGGCCATATATCGCTGCCACGGGGACAGGGTTCCGCAGACACCGAACGTAGAAATAACCTCGTTCTAGACATTGAAAAATGTCCGACTTGAGCTCACCCCACGCATAATTTTGCCACAATGCGAACACCACACCATTATCATAAGATTTCTAACACAATCAAAGCGAGCCAAGGCTGACGAGCAAAACAGGTCCTCCTCCTGCCGGCCAACGATCCATCGTTCATCATTCTCGCAGGGGCTTCAAGGTTCCGCAAACACAGCCTTCAAGAATAATACACTATTTTATTAATACCACCGCTCGCTGTACAAGCAACCATTATCACCTTTTGTTTCCCTTCTTTCGTGTGTTTTTCGATAATTAGTACAGTGCCAACTTGGTTTCATTATTGGTCACACTAGATGTCGAAAACGCTCACACATACCATAACACTGCCGCTATACGAATCCTGTGATCAATATTATTTTTCCTATATATAAACATTTCGTCGCATGTCTTCCGACGAAGCGCGGTGCATGCTTCAATCCACCGTCAGTTACACTATTAGTAGATTACGAACATTAGACTACACACTACCTGGTATTCAATCCCACTGTCAGCTACGCTGTATTTTGAAAACGCTCATTGTTAGCTGCCGCCGTACGAACGCTACGATATGCCATCACCTTACTTCTCCAAAACTCTCGGAGATTTGTAGTATCGCAGCTGCCCGTGTACGATTGCCACGACGCTATATTAAATACTGAAACCACGGCTTCATCTCTTTGCCGCAGTACGAACACAACCAGTGTATGAAGTATTAGCGTAGAACTTGAAAACACCCAAACCAAGGGTTCAATCCCAAACGGAGTCTAGGTCCCCGGGGCACAGCACTGAGCAATTATTGGCCCATCCGTAGACGACATTGAATTCGTTCTTCGGGCCTCCTTGAGGACAAGATACTGCCGTACACCCGGTGTATAGGCTAGACTAGCACTCGCCGAATCAAGACGCCTGATAGACACTCATCGCGAACTCCCCACCGCATTTTTCACCGCCATGTTTTGCGCCCGAGCAGGTCTGGTTGCACTCGGCCTTCCCGTGCTTGTCAAAGTCCGTCTTGGAATCGCCGCACCAGCATTCTCTACCGTACTGGGTTGCGAAGAATTTGGCGCCGTTGCAGTCTTTTGCGCATTTCTAGACGAAGACATCGCCGAGTGAGCAGAGGAGGTGCAACGATGGGGGTGGTCGGTGGCAGCAGCGCGGTTAGGGATGGGTGGGGTGGTATATGAGAGGAGAGCTGGCTTGTAGGGTAGGGTCTTGCCTGGGTGTAGGCATCCCCAAGGTAGCAGGGGGAGGTGCAGCAACGGGGGTCGGCGGCACAATAGTGTTCTAAAGAATTGGGCGGAGCGATTGGGCGGAGCGTGGTGTTCAAGAGGAGAGAAGGCGTGCGACGAAGGACTTCGCCTCCTGTAGATTTAAACATCTCCGACGACAGAAGGGGCGGTGCGGTAACGGAGGTGGACGCGATGTTGGGGATGGGTGCTAGAGCATACCTGGTACCAAGGTATGGTGTTAGAGATGGATACGAGAGGTGTACAGGGTAGGTACTTGCTCGGCACCTTACCAGTCGAAGGGGGGGGGCGTGAGAACGAGAGAACACTTCACTTACAAGATATATCGGGATTTGTTGGTGTTGGTGCAAACTGGCATATTGATACCAGTAGATGGTATATTGCGCGATGCTAACGCCCAAGTGACACACCCATGGTTTCATGCGGCCAGACTCACAGCGCCCCAAACTATGTCTACAACCAACTTTCCCCTCGACAGCCATACCAACTCCACAATGCACTAACAGGGTGACGGCCAGCTCGAAGGGAGTGCGAATTCCCTTCGTTCTCGCTGTTACATTTGTTTCGTCTTCTAGATTTTGTTTTTGTTCATTTATCGTTTTGTAAATGAAGTTTAGAGATTCGACGACGCCAACATGAAGGTCGCCTCCTCCGGTGATGTCGGCCTTGCCTTGGTCCCGGACGGGGCTGGCCGAGGCCTAGAGTCGCTTGCTATTTCGTAGCGTGTGGCAAGGAGGTGCCTTCACCAACCTTCTCCGCGTTAAGCGAGACGATATTTTATAGAGTGAAATGAGGGAGCTTGGGTCGTTCTTGTAGAGGACCCTAGGGCTCCCGGTTGCGTCGGGTTTGATATTACCGAACGTCAACCATTATGAAGAGCCATTATTGATAGCAAGTCTCATAGACCGGGCGTTTGTTAACGCGTCTTCATGGTTGGCATTCGTGATCGGAGATTGGCGGCATCTACGTACCCTGTCCTCCACATATCCCCCGGAATATAATATGTAGATAAAATTCAGGTACCGTACAGGGGGAGGGAATACATCAAGTTAGTGGCCGAAACTTCGAAAGACCGGCAGCTAGCTTGTCGCGATACCCAACGAAGTGAAACCGTTGAGCACAAGACGCTAGCCGGCAATTGCTGTCACCCGCGCCGGGCGGCTACAGTGGTCTATATCTGAGTGTACTTATTTAACGCCTTAGAGTAGACAAAATAGGGGGTCAAGCTTCCGATAGGAATTAAAGATCGTGCGGGCTATACGAAGTATAGGAATACGCACGCTACGACGGTGTTAACAAATTCAAGCCAACGTTTTTCAGACCTGATGGGATTCCTTGACTCAACATCGTCGGCATGCCAGTTGTTGTGCTTTTGAATATGATGTGCTGTATTCCTATAGAAGGTCACGGGATCGTTCATCGGGTTACATCTATCTCCGTTCCTGCTCACAGCCAGCTGCTACTACTGCTGTAGGTGAGGTATAGAGCCCGTCAAATCTCGAGCCTCGGAAGAATTGGGCGAATCCCCTCCGTAACACGCGTCGGAAGCACTTCCTTAAAGTGGGATCAGACCTCGGGGCGTTGTAGAGTCCACCTGCCTCCCAGGTAAACACTACCAGGGATCGCCAGTTCCCTTGACCTGAACTTATTAGTTTACCGGTGTTTTTGAGAAAAAAATCAGTATCTAGCTAGTCTACCATTTTCGGCATACTCTCAATCGTTAACTGCGGGTTGTGTGTTTCATTACCTCGGCGGTCATATTGTTGCTTGTCGACATAGACGGGAACACACGATCCTTCCAGGTGTCGCGGAAGCAGCCCTTGTACGTGTACCCCTCGGAATTGCCTTTCTTCTTGCTGGCCTTGTTGCCGGATCTGACAGTGCCGTTAGGCCCCTCGATGGAAACATTCTTGTAAATCACCGCTTGGTCGTGCACCTTTACGAAGGGAGAGAGGAAACACAACGCACGTACAGTATACCACATAGATAGGCCCAGCAATAAGAAACAGACTACAAAGAACCTAGTAGTCGCCGCCCCGTTGACGCCTAAGAAATTTGGATCAAGAAACCATGCTCGAAGGCGAGTGCTGTGCCGAATCCTACCGATGCATAATAGCCTATGTCCTGGGTTAAAAGTATGTTGTAATTTGTGTGGTTAGGCCCTTTGAAGGAAGCGTTCTTTGTAAATCAGCTCTTGGCTGTCCACTTATACACAAGAAGATAAGTAAGGTACGCTAATTAATTATCACCAGACGGTTTTACTGGCACATTTCAGCGCGGCGAAATAACTAAAACTAAAACAGCGTGACTGCGGCGGCGGTCACACGAAGCGGCTCGGCAAATGATGCGACATGCGCGCTGCGTGGCACTACTCCGCACTGTTGCACACTCACTTTCAAAGATGTAGGGAGGGATGCGTGCACACCCGATTTGCTTTTAGGCAATGTCAGCAACCGCTCGCTAAAACAGTTTGATTGAATTGCATGCCTCACCCGATCAACCCAAACCCATGGCCTACGTACATAAAGAAACACACTTTGTAAAACGTGAAAGAAAGGCATTCCGACGGCTTAGGGTAGCATCTCAATTGAGGAGTCCCTTCAGTCAGAATTACTGTCCACCATAAAGGGTTGTCTCTATGGTAGCACGCGTGACAAGGTTCGTGAGATCATATATTTTCATTGCCTCGTACGGCATACCCGCGTCCCGAAGGTTGACGGAAGCAGGACAACACGCCAGGTACATAATAGTTTGATGATGACATTGCCCTCCGGCGAATGTACGCTGCTGTAGACGTGGTTCGGGTAGAGATCGGAAATCCTCCCCCCGCAGTACCTCTCCCTTCCAATATTCTTCCGGCGACCACTTCCCAATTTGTCTACTTCGTAAGAGTTTCCATCCCTACATCGTTTTGTTTATTATGGCTGTTATACTCTGTATACTATAATACATTCCTCGTCAACGCGCCATTCCCAGGCCATTCAAGCGCATGTGCGTGGGCACGATGTTATGTGTCCCCACTACTAGGAGGTCCGAACGCAAGACGGGTAATCTTACTGCCGCCTTTTTTTCGTGCTCGTTGTTTCTTTGTTAGAGGGTTGTTTCCGACGTTTCCGGTCGAAAACTGTGGCGGTCGTTCTCACGTTGCCTTTGGAGTGGTAAAGCCCCAACTTCATCCGAACCATCTCGGAGTCGCGGTGCCAGGCCACGGGCTTCAAGTTCTTCGGCCATTCCGCTTTTCCTCTGACAGCACCCGACAACTCAACCTGTTTTTGTCCAATCAATGTCGTCGTCATACGCGTAACGCGGAGCGGCAAGCACGGTAGCGCCGTTAACGAATAGGTTCCTTCATTAGTTTCCCAGCTCAACCCAGTTTTGCCCGCAGCAGTCACATACACGTCGCGGAGTTTCAAGTATAGTAGCGCCCTTATGACGAAGTGCTCACTTTGTTTCCCAGCTCAACGTGTCTTTGTTTGCATCAGTGTCGTTGTGACGAGAATTGGATATTTGGTTTCTGAGCTCGGCCTCGTTTTGTTCACAGCAGTGTCACATCACGGAGTCACAACAAGCACGGTAACGTCGTGCTGGTACCTTTTCTTTATTTGAATTCCTTGGCGTTTCTGTTTATTTGTGTTGTTGTTTATCGGTGAATGCTGTGTTGAAGTATATGCTGGGCATTTGCGTACAGACAGCAAAGAAACGTGAAAGTAATCAACATACATGCTACGGAGAGCTACATACATTCTATGGAGCGCATACTACGGTTCGCAGAGGTGCAACTTTTTTTTCTCTCGGGTTCTTCGTTCGAGGACCTTTAGACATCTCTTAACCCCAAAAGCCTACTTGAGGCTATACGAACCCACCACCCGATGAACAATCGCACGGCCTAGGTGCACAACTAAGAAAATTAATACCAGGTATATCGCACTCAAAAAGTAGCAAACTTCCGATTAATTTGGGTTGATTAAGGGACCCCGCCCCGTCTTAAGACTTTCAGAAATCGTTTCACACAAAACAAAATGCTGCGAGGATCTCTGCCCTATCGTCCAACGCTTCAAGGATTGCAGAGTAATTACTGTAGACTAACCACTTTCAACGGGTAGGTGACACGTAGCATGGCATACGTTAAAAATATACAAGCAAATATCACTACGAAAGGCATGTTACTTTTTTTTTTTTTTTTGTCCTCCGGCGGATGGGGAAAAATATAGCTTTAGCCCACCACACTTCCACGTATTTTCATACGCGTCGTGTGTCGATTTAACTCAGTTGCTTTCGCAGCCCAACGCTAGCTGGCGCACCCTTCGGGTCCCATTGTAGGTATAGCGTACGTTACCGTACGAGAATAAATACAACATGTAGACTACAATGTGCCGGAAAGCTTCTCCAACTACAAGGAAGGGGATATCAAATTTCTGTAGTAGTAGTAAGTGGATTCACGCGTGCAGACATACCTCCATGATCATGGTCCCCTCGCCTTCAGGCGATAGAAACATTAATGTGCACTCTTGGGAAACGTATCCCCAAAGCTCTGTACGGAGAAAATTCATGCCGTGCTCCATGGCAACCATAGACTATATAGTGAGCTGTTCGGGCAAAGCTATACCGTCAAGGTTCAGTTACAAGAGCCGGCAACGCTCAACACCAGCCATACACACATACCTCCATGGACTCCCCGAAAACGGTAGTAATCTTGACGTGCACCCACTCCCCCGTAGCCTTCTCCCAGTCCAAGTGCTTCTCAAACCCGTCATGGTAGTCTTCAATAGACTCCAGGTTGCTGAAGCGCACATTAAGGCCGTGGTGGTTGGCGGTGAGGGAGTAGATAGGGTCGCCCTTAATCATGTACCCGCCCTTGGAGCCCTTGAGTTGCCCAATATGGGTGAACCGCTTGGCCACGCGCATGCCCTCGTCCGCTTTGAAGCTGTACCGGAACACGTATTTCTCGTTTTTGAGGAAGGGGAATCCTTCGGGACCTTCCTGAACTTTGACCTCCGCACGCTCCTCGTTCTTGTCCACGATGAACCTGATTTTCCAAGGTTTGCGCAGAGATGGGGATAGACGGGGAGAATCTAGTTGTGGACATCGTAAAACAGGTGGGGTGGTGCTTGGCGTGGTGGTACCTACCCATCCATCCATCCCTCCATCCAGCCCCACCATCCGTAGCGAGCGCCCGGTACAATGCACCAGATATGTGAGGTCGCTGGGGAAGAATACCTTGGTTAGGAGTATTTGCTTTGCTGAAAAACAAATAATAATGGTGTAGACTACGCACGGAGTAGAACTGTGCGTGTAGTAGCACGAAGAAAACGAACACCGTAGCACGTATCAGCTTGGAATGAAGCCTAAAGAAATTTTGGCATCATATCAATGCCCCACAGCAAACTGTCCCTGCATTTCCGTTCGGGGTGGTACATGCATAGACGGAGTTCGTACCTGGAGCACGGCTCTAACTTCGTGCCCTCCTTGCAGGTGGTCATTTTCCCCCCTCGATCAAACACTTCTTCCAAAGAGTCCGGTCCAAACACGCCTACAAGTATGGTGCACGGGAGGAGGGTCGAAGGGAAAACAGCAGAAGGTCAGGGCAAGGATGTCTACTGTTTACGTATGCACCTATTCATGTACCATTCGCGCTTTCGTTCGTTTATTCATTCGTTCGTTCGTTCATTCATTCATCCATCCATTCATTAATGCATTCATTCATTCATTTATTCATTCATTTACTATTACAGTCATTCATTAACTCACTAATTTATTATTTCATGCATTCACTCATTCATGCATTCATTCATTCACGCATTCACCTATTCAGCGTGCTGCGTCCATTAATTTAATAGTTAGTTCATTTTGTGTAATTTACGGGTTCATTCATCATACCTAACCGCAAGTTTTTCCCAGGCGAAACGCTTAGAAAAACTATACTCTATATCAACAAATGTGCTAGTAGTGCTAGTGCCATCCATTTTCACAAAACTCCGACGACATGAACTTCACTTTGTCGCACAGCATTGCTTTAAAAAATGCAGTAGTATGCGTTGATAGCAGAAACATAGACTATGCTTAGAGGCAAACATGTCTAAATAAAGCCGGTTATATTGCGCGGGTGCATGCTTTACGCATAGTGCTGTATGCCCTGTTGCTTACAGTCCGGTCCTTGTGATACATCACCAAGCTATCATACGCGCCAGATATTGTACTTCAATGTAAACAAACAAGTAGCGTTCGTTGCGTTTGGAACCAAGCAGATCTAAACCGGAAATATCACGGATCCCTACTAATAGCATGCGCATTTTAAGATGGCCCGCAACATACAGTCTTGTTAATATAGTGTTGGTTTATGCCTGTGCACAAGGCTGATTTACTATATGGTATTTTGGTGTATGTGATGGTAGCACCTTCGGAGTTGCGGGGGAACCTATGGTTGGTATTTTGTCCATGTGATGGCAGCATCTTCGGAGTTGCGGGGGAACCTATGGTTTCCCAAACGGGTATCATAAAATAAATGCTTGTAAGCGGTCCCTAATCCCATGGCAAGGTTCATCACGTGTGTGGGAGTGGGAAAAGTTCCTTCCTTTCTTCCTTCCTTCCTTCCTTCCTTCCTTCCTTCCTTCCTTCCTTCCTCCCTTCCTTCCTTCCTTCCTTCCTTCCTTCCTTCCTTTCGGTCCTTTAATACGTATATACTTTCTATGTCTTGTTTTCTTCCCAGCCTGATGGCGCTCCAGATTCCGTGACCTTTGTCTCCGTGAGTGAGGCAGTCATGGTCATGCGTCGAACACCCGTGTACGTGGATATGGTCAAACAAATATTCGATTTGGTTCCTCTCTGAGACACCACGCGTGACAGAAGTCTTGAAAACTAGTAGAAGAAAAAATGCACTTACTTGCGTTCAGAAGCGGACTCATTGTATGCTTTGCTCTAGTATGCCCTACAACTTACAGTCCCAGTCGATTTGATAGCCCTTCAAGGCATTACACGTGATGTCGATCTTCTCAATGCCTCTGCTTCTTGACTCCACCTCGCACGTGGCCTACAAAAAGGAGGTAAAATTAAACACCACGCAGCAAGGAGGATGGGCAAGGGGAAAGGGGGTGGGGAGGAGGGAGCGGGGGAGGGCGGGAAGGGCGGGCGGGTAATGGGGGAGTGAGTGGAGACGAGAGGGAAGGAGAAGGAAGAGGGGAGGGACTGGGGGTGGGTGGGCGGGTGAGTGGATCGGTGGGTGGGTGAATCGGTGGGTGGGCGGGTGAGTGGATCGGTGGGTGAATCGGTGGGTGGGTGGGTGGGTGGGTGGGCGGATGGTGGGTGTTACGTGCTATGGGGTGGGGCATACCGTAGCGCCAGCGGATCTCTCTTTATTCCCGACGCCACTGTTGAAAAAAAAAAAGAAAACGCTACCACCACCACCACCACCACCACCACCACCACCACTACTGATTCAACCGGAACAAGCCACTGCTGCTTCATTGTACAAGGAGAGCTGGACGAATTCACTCCGAGTTATAGCTGCCAAAAAATCTGTAACATTACGGCGGTATAGAACTAGACCATGCACAATACATCCGGACGCAAAACAGCGATTGTTACTTATTAGACTATAAGGAGATCTAGTAGTGCGGCCAGAGCACCTTTGCTGCTGTGCCCGGCTGAAAACAAGGCAACCTGCCGATTCAGATACGGTCAACGGAGCGAGCGCGCACTCACATTGGAAACGACCTCGCAAGCTTCGGCCTGGGCATCGCTGTTACGGAGAAGCCACAGAGTTATACGCAGGTGCACATAAAAGAAGCAGCAGGGAGAGATACATGCATTACTCAAGCAACAATATAACAATAACACACCATCGGTCGGATAAATAAACCACGGACAAACAGATATAATACTTGAGCGGTACCAAAATCCCTTAATCAAGTGCTGCACCCCCGCTTGGAGGGCAGCACCCTTGGAATGAGAGGGGGACGCATTGTTTGAGTTGTTAAAGGGTTTAGCAACGCCCATGTCCCCTTCAGGACAGAGGCGCCACCCCCCGTGGGATCGCCTTAGCACGCCTTAACATGCCCTCGCAATGGTTCCGAGGCCGAGATGGCGAAACTATAGAGAAGCGAAGAGGAACAAAACAGCGCACGAAGCCATTGGTGAGAATTCGCACCTCAGAAAACAAAACCGAGCAGTCCGTCCTTCAGACTTTGTACATACCTGTCTAGTAGGCAAAAAACATAGTTCCTGTTAACCCTTTGCCAAACACTATTAATAGTGTTATTATCCTACATTACAGTAGTTATTTCAAGTGTTTCGTCCCCATAACGGGAAAATTCTCAGAAAGAAATCTTGCCATATCGGGATCCGGCAGTGTTTTTTTTGCGGACGGTCGGCCGAAACACCTTCATTCAGCCCGTTATTTTAATGTCGGTGGCTGCGTGCTATTATGGTTACTAGGTACCTCTCTTCACGAAAAAGGATCAAAAACATAAATATAGTATATATGCTATATATATAAAGACTGCTGGTTTGCGGCGCGAGTTGAAGAAAAACAACAACAACAACAAAAAACATCAAAATTGTGCTGATTTGCGCCGCGAGTTCCCTGTGCAAGTGCAGAGACAAAATACGTTCGTACTCCTTGATGACGCCAAGCTTTTCTGCATCTGCGCGTCTGGAGGTAGACATAGGTGCCGTCGCTGAATGGGATACCAATAGCCGATCACCATCATCACCTAACCCCAGCCCACTACAGCGCCCTAATAATAATCCGAAAATATATTGAACTTATATCCCAAGGACACTCACGCCTTCCTGATTACTCCAACGGTGAAGATGACCACAAAGGCCATTCCGAACGCAGCAGTACGCATCGTTCTTGAGCTCTCTGTGTATTCTGGGTCCAGCAATCTGAGAAGGAAACACGGCGACACAACATAATCAAGTTGTTGGATCATAGCGACGTCAAGATGTGGACAGAGCCAATAATCACGAAAAATGTAGCGGTGATTGCAACAAAACCCAGGAACAACTGGAGCGTTAGTGTCCTCTCGGCGTTCTGGTTAGTTGTCACAGGTGTTCCCTCATCATTCCTAGAAGGCGTTATCGCATGCCAGGACGAGGATGCACTCGCCGCCTTTGGTCAGAAAAGTCATCAGGACGGCTGTAAGAAACTATTGGAGAATGTTAGCGATACATCATGCACGCAACCCCTGAGTGTCCTTGCAGAGTCAGAGGCACCCCTGCATGGCAGTAGTAGGTCCCCTCGTTCTATACCACCACACAACGTTGATTCCGGCGACTCTTATAATTGAAGTCAGGGCCAAGAAGGCTGCGCAACGGCCGAGGCGTTTCGATTAATAACGATTCTTTCTATATATTGTCGGGTCGTGGGGCGTAAGTCTTGTCCGGCAGGGGGGGGGTAGCGCAAACCGATTAAAAAGAAAACGAACCCACAACTTTGCTAAAAACCGCCTCAGGTTGCGTTTATAAATAAGGGCCTAAACGAAATGTCGAAGATGTTTACATAGGATCGTGTCCCACGATGGATCATGCCCAACTGTTTATTTAGTTAGGTTGTTAAGCCGGTGAGGGGATCGGGCAAGGGAGGACTTTTCGTTGTTCTCTTGAGAACGTCGGCCACATGTGCGCCAGTCACTCCTAAACTAGACCAGCAACTTTATTGATCCGTCCTCTCTCCGCCATCTTCAACACAACGTGTGTAACATCGTATACGTATGCATGTTTACCAATCGGTTCGTCCGCAGCTCTACTAATATTCCTGGAGGTGTGAGAAGAAAACGACTAGACTAAATAACCACTTACTTGATTGATGAGGTACGTTTTTTTACACAAAAAGTGTAGCTACAACAGCCATTAGTCTACATCATCATCATCAACAACAACAACAACCACAACCACAACAACAACAACAACAACAACAACAACAACAACAACAACAACAACAACAACAACAACAAAAACAACAACAACAACAACAACAACAACATGTTACAGCAAACATCCTTCTTTCAGTTGTCAATAAATATTTAATTCGTCCGCACTGGCCGCACATCTATTTCAGGTACCGCAGTGTCTTATTACCGTACGTACCATCGCACACACCGAAGAAAAACAGCAACAAACAGCATAAAAAAAACTGAACAAGTCGACCGTCGAAAATAGGTGTTAAATCGAGTAGTATTATTTATAGTATTAACAGCAGTAGTAGTAGTAGCCGTCCGCTCGCCGCGGTGACACATAATTTTTACGATTTGTATATTTATGTAAGTAAGTGCTGTTTATCTACCTGGTATATCGCATTGCGTATAAAAGGCAGAAAGTCTCACCCCGGTGAAAACGTGCCTTGTTGTTTTGCCTCGTTTGGTGGTGTGAGGAGGAGCGATTCTTGTGCCAAAATGTTGGGCGTGCTGGGTGTGTGCTGGGTGTGTGCTGAGTGAGTGTTGGGTGGGGGTGTGTTGGGTGTGCTCTGTGTTGGGCTGCTACATAATCGATCAAGGATTGCTGCGTCAGCCAACTGGTACACGCTAAGCAACAGGCGTGGAAATATCTGGACTCGGTGTGTTGAAGGGTTTATTCGCGGGTAAAATACCACGCGCACACCACCCACTACGTACCGGTAATGTACGAAGTAGCAGTGACACCTTTGGGATTACTACTTACTTGTCGCTGCGTGTATGAACAATGTACAGTAACATACGTTTACGTTGCAATTGGTGATCAACGTAATTTGGAAGATTTGTTGGACTTGTTATTGAAAGGATGTTTTTCAAGAAGAGTAGACTGCACGTCTAGTTCTGTTAAATATTGGCGCGTGCTAAGTAAATGCCACGTCGTCGAGTATACGACGATAGGAGTGTGCACGCTGCAGTTGAACTTGCCTAACTATCGTTGGAATCTACAATAATAATACTAATCGCGAATACTACTTGAATCGGCCATGAGATTGTTCGCCTGTGGCCAACCTCTCGGGAGATTCACTCACATTCATCGAGGTGAACTTTACGTGAAATCAACGCGGGGGGTGTTTCGCCGCAGTGAAGGGGGTAGTCTAATAATATCATATTAATATAGTTGTATGATAGTACGCGTTTCTTTTACCAACCAGTTTCGGTGCGAGGTGCAGAACTCCGCCTCATGACCGTTGTTAGGTACATGTATTCCACGCCAAACTAAAACAATAGGACCCCTCCCATTAATATGAAAAAAACTCACCCACATAGTCTAGTACCAGGTATATCACAAGTACCAACAACGCAGCTTGCAAAGTTTAAAGATGGGTCTTGACCCGAAATTCGTCGAACTCACGGCTGAAGTCCTTGAAATATTTTTATAAAATATTGTTGTACGTAGCGTGCGTCATTTAGTCTATGCATTAAATGTTATCGTGCGAATGTGTTCCTATAAAAATTGAAAAACGTCAGCGAGCGGTGAGTACGACCAAATAACCATACATAGTCTATATATGTTACTTACGGCAATTTCATCCACCACGTACCTGGTATTATCATACAAGGTTCCCCTTCGGGAGGTGGACACGTGCCTCCCGGGGGCGACGCAAGTCGAATGACTACAACTAACTGATGATGATGAAGTATTTATGCAGAAGGTGTATATCGGAGGGATGCGTAGTGGAAAGAATGTGGATAATATAATAAGATATCACAGACTTTTGGAGGAGGAGGGTTGGGATATTGCTGAGGCTCGGTGTGATAAGTTATTCGAAAGTCCACTCCGTATAACTGCGTGGCAGCAACTAATTCTACGTTTGTAGCATATGCGTAAGGCTGTGACATGAAGTGGAGATACTCTTCAACACTCGAATATGTAGTAGGTTGAGATTCAGCGACTTCCACAAGTTCTTGATTTGCTCCAGCTAAGATGCTGTCGTGGAAAGTGTTGAAACCTGATCCTGGGATAACGGTGTACAAATTGGTTGTGATGTGGGCAATAATATGTGCACGGACGATGTGATGTAAAGCTGGGTTGTTGTGCACACGACGCGAGATACATCTTAACAAACATGCACCATCACCAATCTCGGGAATAATGGACCATTGACCAGAATTGTTATTGTTGCCGCTGTTGTTGTCTTGATCATTTTCGCTGTCTGATGGGTTTGTACTGCTGTCGCTGCTGTTAGAGGAATCATTGGTGTCAATTTGTTGTTTGTTTTCTGTGTCCAGTATTTTTCCCCGCGTGCTTATACCGATGTTTGTTGCCGATATGGTCTGTTGTGTGCACATCGTTACTTTTGCTTGGGTTGTGTTGCTACTTTATATCTCTTTATACAGGTTTCGCTACTGCTGTATGGTAACCACCGTGTCAATTGTGAGGGAGAACTCACAGTAGTAATGACATAGTTCACGTCGTTGCGGCGGGTACACATACACCGCGCCCGCGTCTAGCAGTGCGGGAAAATTCTCTCGCAAATACATTTTGATGCCACCCCGATGTACGTGCGAGGACTAAAGTTCCACCGTGTGTAGTAGTAGACGTATTTAAGCCTGACGATATGCCTATATTTTAGGCTCTAAACCAAATTAAGCCCTATCGTGTTTTAAATGTCTACAAAATAGGTCTATTTTATCGACCTAACGACCACGGCAGACCACGGTGAGATGTGGATTTTCCCAAAATATGCACTTGGGCACATTTTGGCCCAAGTGCATATTTGAAGCAATTTTCCGAGTATTTTCCAGCAAACAACAGCATTTCAGACGACAAAAGCTCGAGGAAACATCAGACGGATGCCTACATTTCGAGGGTGGAAATTGAACCGGGTTGAGGTCCAGTCCTGCTGTGCTGCTGTACTGACTGCCACACTGAGGCACACCGAAGGCGGCAGACGCCTGCGAGGTATCCTACATATGAAGCGAGTATGGAGTACGAAGCACTCAATGTTTTTGCCAGGCACCAGTTATTTGTTTTGGCCGTTTGTTCAAGCTCGCACAGCATGGGCAGGGGAGGGTCTTTCTCGAAGTTTCCACCCACTCATGTGCTGACTCATGACATAAATCCTCGTCTTGCCATCTGCGTCTGGAGTAGTGCAGAAATATCATAGTATATTTTCAAGTAGTTTGATCTTTCCTCGGCTTTTCTTTTTATGCGTACTGAAAGAGACCACTATTTCGAGTTTTAGACATATGGTGTTTTTTTTATGCGTTTAAGGTCGAAATATCGAATGGCCTAGCTCTTCCAGTTGGAAGTACTTAAGACCTAACCTCGAGGCTTAAATACGTCTAGTGTGTGGTTGCCCGGGGACAGAAGTGTCTCATACCCCGCAAAATAGAGCCAGTCTCGGCGGCTTTCCGCGGCCATAGCTCGCGCCACGGACTCCCATGAGCCCGGCACACGGCTGATAATATACCGACGCGTAGTCTGATCGCATTGCAGAAGAAAGCACACCAAAAAACTCTGCGCCGGCGGAGAAAAAGGGACGGACTAGGCAAAAAAATCAAAATGGTACATATGCATATGCGTTAGTATATTGTGCGTTTAATTCTTGGTAGCAAGTCAATTCCCCAGAGAGCGTAGGACCCCTCTCCGATCTTTCTCGATCAACAGCGTTCCACTACTACTCTGTACTCTGTGCGTCGCGTAGCTTCAACCACCATCATTTTTGCAGAGGTACCAACTACAGCGCAGCATAATGGGCTCGCTGTCAATGCATGCCATATACCGCCGGATTCTCTGCGGTAGAAGTCACTGTACAGAAGCCAAGCCGCCTACTTTGCTCCTGCCCATCCACCACATAGCTCGACCCTTCACTGCCCCAGGGTCCACAGTTACAGCACCGCAGCTCTGACACCCTCAAATGCTGTGCAAGTGCTCCTTGCAAGTTGGATTTTTCGTGAGGGGTTTTTTTCGTCCTGCCCCCCCCGTGACTAGAACTTGGATCTAGTGAACGGTGAAACTCTGTGCTGGCTTTTTTGGGCACAACTGTTGTTGGCGCGTGCGATGCCCTATAGACTATTCCACCATTCATGGGCACGCGGGGACTATAATACCACTTTCTGTGTGGGCACAGCTGCGACAGTGCGGCACTCTGCACTGCTGTCAACGTACCTGTCCCTTTATCGGTGGGAGTGGGTACGTTTTTTTTTTCAGCTGTCCGGGCGTTAGGCCGTCTTCCTGCCGGTACGTGTATGTGCTGCCCCTCCACAATCCTGCCAGGATAAATGCCGCAAAAAAATGTACAGGGTTCCACGATGCTACTAGGACAAATGCTGCAATTTTGTTTTGCAGCTGTCACGACGGGTACTGTCAGTTGCAAAGCGGTTTACAGTCGGCGGAGATGCTGAGCACTATACTACTGTAGGCGCAAACGCTGCCTTCCTGCTGCCGTTGATACATGTGCTGCCCTTCACGATAATGGTATGGTCTACGCTGGAATTGTTTTCTTCTTCGCACATGTCCGGACAGCTAATGCCCGTTGCAGAGCGCTTACTACTGTAGTTTGCGGAGATACTGCGCTTAACACAGCTTTTAATAGTGCAGTGGAGATCAGCCCGTTTGATGCGGTACCTTTGGGGGCAAACAGCCTTCTATTTGACTACTGTGGGCTTACACATCTTTTCTACAGCTGGTGTTGGTACTACAATACCCATCTTGGTGCGGTTGAAAAATTGCCGTTACCTATTATTAACACAGCAGTGATACTGCAGCAATCAGCACTACTGTAGGCACGACCGTCCCCCTTTAGTGCGGTCGGGGGAAACTACCTTGTTCGGGGGGTTATACTGCCCGTTTTTTATACGGTTGGTGCGCGAACCTATGCTGTCCTACCCCCTTCTACACTACTGTTGGGGCGGATGCTGCCCGTTTTTTTTTTTATATATATACGGTTGGTGCGCGATCCTCTACTGTCCTACCTCCTCCTACACTAACTACTGCTGTTGGGGCGGATGCTGCCCGTTTTTTATACGGTTGGCTGCGCGATCATTCACTGCGCTACCCTCCGCCTACACTCCAGTTGCGGCGGATGCTGCCCGTTTTTATACGGTTGGCTGCACGTTCCTTCACTGTGCTGCCCCCTCCCCTACACTACTGTTGGGGCGGATGCTGCCCGTTTTTTATACGGTTGGCTGCGCGATCATTCACTGCGCTACCCTCCGCCTACACTCCAGTTGCGGCGGATGCTGCCCGTTTTTATACGGTTGGCTGCACGTTCCTTCACTGTGCTGCCCCCTCCCCAACACTACTGTTGGGGCGGATGCTGCCCGTTTTTTTATACGGTTGGCTGCGCGATCATTCACTGCGCTACCCTCCGCCTACACTCCAGTTGCGGCGGATGCTGCCCGTTTTTATACGGTTGGTGCGCGATCCTCTACTGTCCTTCCCCCTCCTACACTAACTACTGCTGTTGGGGCAGATGCTGCCCGTTTTTTTTTGTACGGTTGGCGGGGCGACCCTTCACTGTGCTACCCCCTACGCTACACCTCGCTTAAATGCTGCCTGTTTTGGTACGATGAGCGTCGGCGTGTTGGGCGATCCTTCACTGTGCTACCCCCTACGCTACACCTCGCTTAAATGCTGCCTGTTTTGGTGCGATGAGTGTCGGCGTGTTGGGCGAACCTTTATTGAGCTACCCCCTACACTGCACCTAGGTTAAATGCTGCCTGTTTTGGTGCGATGGGCGTAAGCTTCTTGTGCAACCCTTTACTGTGTGATGCCCCCCTACACTGCACCTAGGTTAAATGCTGCCTGTTTTGGTGCGATGGGCGTGGGCGCTTTGGGCGACGCTGATGCCTGTTCAAGTGCGATGGCTGCAGACGTACCTTTACTGTGTTGCACCCCCTGCACTGCGGTTAGGGTCAGTGCTGCCCATTTTTGGCTGCTTTTACTGCGGTTTGTGCGGGCGTTACCCGTATACCCTACGGTCAGACTGGGCGCTGCTCTTATGTTGCGGTTTTGGTGAATGGTACCCTTCTTACTGCTGTACTCCTTTTATACGGCTAGTTGGCGTGGGTCGTGACTGCTACCATCACTGATGCTGGACGGAGTCGAGGCCCATGTCTTGCTGTTTGCTGAAACACAGATATATCGCTACTTACAGCAGGGGCACCACAACAATATATCTGCCTCCATAGCTTCTTTACGCGTCGTTCCCATTCCGCCACCTTCCCCCACACCCCCTCCTTCCGCTGCCCTACATACAGACAACAAGCAACATGTCTACCAAAGAGGAAGCGGGCTACTCGGGGCAGGCTGAGATCTTCCACGCACCCCAACCTGGATGCCCACGAGACAGGGAGAGCTCGCTTCTTTCAACTGTTATTCTTCGCGTGTTCCTGGCTCCATAGCCAGACGGTTAGAGGTGTGGGAGTGGGTTTTGAGGAGCCGTGTCTTCGACTCATGGTCTAGTTCGTAGAACCGGAGTTTCCCCGAATCTCTCATGTTTCTGCATATGCGACTCATCAGGGTGGGCTTGTGTTAAGATACGGCCTCGAAAGTCCTGTAATTATTCGAATTTGAGATCATTTGAATGGGTTGCGCATGATAAGGTTGGCGTTTTATATTCGAGAAAGTTAGGAAGTAGATCGGAGACACGTGCCTCCGATCTCAGAAGCTGTCCCGGGCTCTGGTGGAAACGAATAAAGCTACATCTCTACGAAGGAAACGAAAGTGAGCACTCTCCGAGGACCTGCTCAATTGGCAGACCTGCAGGGGGCACTCTGTGTCCCCCACCTTTAATTTACCAACACGGTAAACACAACACGGTACTTCGAAAGAAGGAATATAGACTATACTAACATATTACTATTTTTATTTTTGCCCTCCGACAATGTAGCGTAGATGCCTTTCCAGCATAAATCGAATATCCTTCCATGAAGCAGCAGTAGCACCTAATATGAAGTCGAATGATCGCACCATAATGCAGTGGTATCTTTCGCCAAACATTTGCCCATTTCCTTTCCCCACATCTTCTCCTTTTGTCTACTATTTTCTTTCCCTATATATACCTGGTATGTTATAGCTGAGAGTTTACTTTAATCCTCATGCCAACATTGCCACCCCAGGCCAGTGGCCGTAGTCCTCCCGATTCTTCCTCCCTTCCCCTCGCGGCCTGACGACCCCTCAGAGATAGTCTAAATCGATGAACTCTGCGCGAAATTGCGACCTAAGTGGTCACAGAAATGATTTGGAATAGTCGCTCCTTGCACACGCCTTTCCGTGCTAGGGACGATGCGTCCGTCCCATATTAATAATGCTTACAATGGCATTGACTACATGCGTGTTGATGTATTATAAAACATAAAACACACACACACTTCTACATACAGCTGTGAGATCAAAGATTTCGTCAAAGCACATATTTGCAAGCTATGTGTGATAGTGCGATCGCGCGTGTCACTATGTGTGTCCTCGTTAAGTACGTAGATATGTCGGCGACTCCCCTCAAAGCTAGGTTGTACCAGGGTCAACAGGGCGACGTTGATCAATCTGTGCCCGGAAACTGTAAACCCGTTTTTGATGGGGATATATTTTATAATCAGGGACATATTATATAATCAGACGGCTATGGAACGCACCAGTTTATTAGTATGTATCCGGTGAGGGGAGGGCGGGGGGGTTACGGAGGGGTGTAGTCAGCTTGTGCATGGCCGTAGTCGTATGACCATTGACCCTCGCATCCCTACTATGCCGGGACGGAGCACGCCGGGTTTTCACCAACCAGGCAGACATTGCTTGCACCAAGCGCGAAGCGCCGTGAGGTGTTCGGCGAGTCGCATGAAGGGTGAAATGCATCCTTCCAAGAGCCGCTCAAAAGACGGACTTCGGCACCTCGTACCTATATTTTCTTGCTCATGGATGACATCGCCAATGAGTTATACTTTGTTTTCTGGTGTGGCCACTCCAGAGACACCAATGAATGGGTATTACTATGTAATGAATGGGTATTACTATGTAACACTGCCGCCTCGTGGGTGCCTTACCATATTCACACTACGTGGTGCGATCATTCCCCTGGCGCGGAGTTAGGGTTCTCCATATATATGATCTTACTCGATAACCATCCTGGTGACCGCCAAAAGAAAAAAAAACGGTACCCTGGTTGTCTGGCTCACGCAGTGATTGGCATGTTTTACAGCGTCGTTGCCAACCAGCGCCAACCCCAGTACACATGTATAATGTTTTACGGTATCGGTGCCAACCGAGGCCAACTATTATATATAGTCTATGTTAAGGGGGGTTAGAAGGGGGGGATAAAGGGGGGATTTTTCAACACTTTTAGGTCACATAAATGAATAGGAGCTTACTGCACGCGTGGTGCTAGGTCTAAGTCGAAGACGGGGGTGGCGGCGAAGGGGGGCGGGGGGGGGGGGGGTCATAGGAACTTATAAAAGAACTGGATCCAGGAGGAGCTACTGAATGGATGGATGGCTCGAAGGTAAATAATAGCTGATATCACCTGGGTGGGGTAGTGTTTAAATCTCCTGGCGTTTTTTTCTCTTGGTGGGGCGGCGGGGGAGGGGGGCGGAGGGAGGGGGGGAGGATACGGAGGTGGATGGGAGCGAAATATTCTACCTGCATGGTAAATATTTCAAAGATGTACTACGAGGTGGATGGGAACAAAATGTACGTCATGGTGTTGTTTTTACTTTAATGCCAGTGGTTTTTGATGACCGTGTGATATAATAATATGAGGTACTACGAATGGCACTTGTTGTGGTATGCTGTTGAGTTGGGGTTTCTGTATGTAGGTTGTACATGGTATGCATCCAGGGAAGATCGTCCCAATGGATATACGATGGTGTCACCTGGGCTATACTAGACAAGCATTGGAGAAACTGTTGCCATAAGGGTTCACCTGCATGCAGCAGTTACTTAGTAGCGATCATATCAACGCCTACTGGTTATATGTAAAATTGAACAGCCATAATACATACCAGGCCATCTACCTATCTATGTGATAAACAGCTAGTTATTAGTAGCAGATAGTAATTTGGGACGGTCGTATTTAGGTATAATACGGAGCATCATCATGCAGGGATAGCGTAGTCGGACATAACCGTATGTATGGAAGACGAGTCGAGACACCACTGCTGTATGTACCCAATATCATGACTATTTATAGTGGCTTGTGTATTGGATTGTCCGCCGATACAATATTATACGTCGGACAAAACCACTTTGAAATGTAATATATCTTGCCAAATAAAGTAATAATAGCTACTTTTAGTATTAAAATTGCGAGCCAAATACGGAGTATATATGATAGTTACTATCAATCGGGTGTGTTTCCTTCGAATTTACTGCTCTATTTCCACCCATCGACATTCAGCTCAACCGGTGTACGTGCCGATGCCTCCTAGAAGAGCGACGAGCTCTCTCTGTGGCCACAAAACTAGGGGACAGAGATACACATAGCAACTACAACAGCAAGGTGATTTGATCATGCAAACCAGGCCACCTGCAATGAACACGACGGGGGAAAATGCAAGCCAGCACACCAGCTTAACCCCTTTACAGCTGGAACACCCCTCTTTGGGGACAAATTTGCTTGGAATTAGTGTAGGGAGGGGTTTGGGGGCTCTAAAGGGGTTAATGGCTTGATGAGGGAATGCTTGTTTAATGTATCCACGTTCAACTACGCAATACGTTACTTCGTTCAGCATATACTATAAAAAATGAAAATACACTCCAGCTGTGAGATCGAAGATTTCGTCGAAACTCATCTTTGCAAGCTGTGTGTGATACTCCGATCGCGCGCATTACGAGTTGTGTGTCCTCATTAAGGATATAGGTCGGCGACTCCCCTTACAACTACAGTGTGGCTATCAGGGTCAACAGGGTGATTTTAGTCAGTCTGTGCGCGGAAACTATAAAACCCGTTTCTGAGGGGGACAAAATCTGACAGCTGTGGAGGGAAATGTATCCTTTTATCAAGTGAATCTTGTAAGTCGAATAACCGGTGAGGGGGGGGGGGCGGAGTTTTGAAGGACGTGGGGGCCTGGTTTTGATCAAAAGCGAGCGGGTTTGGAGGGGGGGGGGGGGAAGGGGGGAGCAATTTGTGCATGTAAGTTATAATCCTTTCAAGGGGATAAATCTGACGGTTTTGGCACCAGTTTATTATTGAGGAGGGGGGGGGGGGGGCTGGGGCGGGGGTGGCGCGTGTGGGGCAGCTCAATATGTGCGTGGAAACCATACATTATTTTGAGGGGATAAATGTGACGGTTTTGGAAATAATGCATCAGTTTATCATGTATATCCTGGGGTAAGTCGTACAATCAGTGAGTAGAGAGAGGGTGGAGTGTTCGAGGGGGTGGGGTTGGGATGGGGTGGGGGGGGGGGAGGTGGGGGGTGGGGGCGGGGGGGGGCGGGGGAGGCGGCGGGGGGGGGGGCGGGGGGGGAAAGGAAGGGTTTTAGGTGAGGGGTTTGTTATACGTTTGGTGCTAGGTCTAGGCGATGGTGTGGGTGAATAATGATGGGGAAGAAGGGGGCGTTCGGGGCGGGGGGGGGGGGGGATAGCAGCGGCATGGATGGCTCTCGAAAGATAATGAGGTGATATCCTGTGCGTAAAGTGTTTATTAATCTGGCGGATTTCGATATTTAGTGGGGCGTTTGAGTAAGGGAGAGCGAGGGGGGAGGGGGGGGGGGGGGGATTTTTAGCAGGTTTAGGTCACAAATAATATTCAAATACACTTCGGCTGTGAGATCAAAGATATGTAGGGGCTTGTTGTACGCGTGGTGCTAGGTCTAGGCGATCGTGCGGGTGGTTGGAAAAGAGGGGGCGTTGAAGGGGGGGGGGGTCGGGGGGAAAAAGATTTGAAAACTACGTCATGGATGGTCAGAAAGATAGTGACGTGATTCAACTGCGTATAGGTGTTTATTACTCTGGCCGATTTCGATTGTGAGTGGGGCGTTTGGACAAACTACGCGGAAGGGTGGGGGGGTCGGGGGACGGGGGGGGGGGGGGGGGGGGGAGGGGGAAGGGGGGGGGGTTTCATGAACAAGAGGGGTCAGGGGAGGGGGAGGGGAGGGGGGGGGGGGCGGGGGGGGGACATTTCAATATGTGCGCGGAAACTATAAATCCTTAAAGGGGACAAACCTGACGATTGTAGCAATAAGATATCTCTTTATATCATCTGGCTTGCTATGTTTACTATTCTAGAAGGTTTGATGTTCGATGCAGCATGCAACCCAGTGTTTAAGTGTAGTAAATAACGTGTTAAATCTTCATAAGTTGTTGTTGTATAATACATGGATCGAAAGCTAGAATATCTTATAGAACATTTGTAGTTACCATTATTTTCTGACATCGCTAATTATAAGAAAGAGATACGTATTGTCAAATAGAACAGGCGAGGTGATGTGGTCGTGCACTGTTTGTCACCACCATCATGCAGTTACCATTATTTTCTGACATCGCTAACTATACGAAAGAGATACGTATTGCCAAATACAGCATGCGAGGTGATGTATGTGGCCATGTACTGTGTCCGTCATTGAGCATTAGAGGGAGGGATGCGAATCGTCAGTTTTTAAGGAACGCTTGGTATACATGCGCTCAATTACGTTACCTCGTTAGTCATGCTTGGTATACACGCGCTCAATTACGTTACCTCGTTAGTCATACTTCGTTTATCATAGGTTGGGAGGCGATCATGCAGACGGTATGTACGAAATACCCTAGCATATACTGGAGTATACGTTTGTATACCGGGGGTGTGTGTTTACTGTGCATCGTCGTCAGCGTCTTTCCAAGTATATGTGTTACATACATGTGGGCGATGTGACACACGTACATACAGTAATAATAGTAAGTAGTAGCACCGCCCCCGAAGCCAATTTTGTGGAACCATCGGAAACATGATACGGTGAACACAAACAATCACGACTCTTCGAAGTACAGGGTAGACTACATAGATGCAAGGATGGTGGTTACGCCTACCAGGTATGACATGACAGGGTACCAGCGAAATCGACCTTATAGTTGTTACGAGCCTGACTGCCAAACCACCGGGTACTTCGCCGACCGCTCGCCGTACACTGCCACCAAAAACACCATTCAACCTATCTACATCCACAACGCACCCAGTCAGTGTCCGCGCCGGTGCCTCATCCTGGTTAGCGACATTGTCAAGCTCTATCTGGTCATAAACAGGCCGACAAAGGAACACGTCGCAAATGAAGAATATGGATTTGGCACATATGCGCACTTTATCCAGTACGTGATACTGGTAGCTGATATCAGGGGTGAAGTTGTAATACCACGACAATGTTCACGCAGTGTAGGTAGCATGTATGTATGTAGTCTGGTCTAGACAATTATTAAAAAAATTAAAATAGACTCCTCCAGCCGTGAGATCGAATATTTTGTCGAAACTTCTTTGCAAGCTGTGTGTGATACTCCGATCGCGCGTAATACGGGTTGGTTGCGTGTCCTCATTAGACTAAGAATATAGGTCGGCGACTCCCCTTGCAACTACAGTGTAGCTATCAGGGTCAACAGGGTGATGTTAGGCAGTCTGTGCGCGGATAACCCGTTTCTGAGGGGGACAGAATCTGACAGGAAGGAAATGCGTCAGTTTATCAAGTGAATACTGTATGCTGCGAAAAAATCAGCAAATTGATTATCTGATGCCTGGTGTTACGGAATTAGTGGGGCATTAGACTAGTCCGTTTGACCACTTGCAGCAGGTTAACCAATAATAGTTTACCAAAACTAAGCCTTAAGACACTCTACCCCCCTGAAACGGCGGGATAGCAGGTCAGCCGGATATACGGTCGGACCCGTCAATATCCAAGCGGTTTCATTTCCTCGGGATACCAGCGAGAGTATTTTTCAAGTTCGACATGGGAAAAGTCTGAAAAAGTTTAGTATTGTGGATGGTGGGATTTGAACCCACGACCCAATAAAACCATGGTGCTGCCGACGACGCCATTTATTTGTGGAGGAATTAGTGGGGCATTAGTCCGTTTGACCACTTGCAAAAAAGATGAACCAATATTATAGCTCACCCAAACTAAGCCTTATCACTGATCTTTTACTTATCAACTATTAATATGTAGGTGTGTCATTGGTGCTACCACTACTAACATTGTAACTGCTGCTTTGTTGTTGTTGTTGTTGTTGTTGTTGTTGTTGTTGTTGTTGTTGTTGTTGTTGTTGTTGTTGTTGTTGTTGTTGTTGTTGTTGTTGTCGTTGTTGCTGTTGTTGCTGTTATTGTTGTGGTTGTGGTTGTTGTTGTTGTTGCTGCTGCTGTTGTTGTTGATGATGTTGGACGCTTGCTACGATAGAGGTGAATCACTTTTGTCCTGAGGCTCCTCAATTTAGGAGCTCAAGACCTCTCCCCAAAACTGAGTTGGAGAAAAATGAAAGTGCTACCGGATGAAAAATCCCATGGCCTAGGTATACAACGAGAATCATGGAAAAAAAATAGCTTATTTCCGACGATTTCGGGCTACGGAGCCTAAGGCATTCATAAAAAAAACAGACGAAAAGTGCTACCTCTATCGTAGCATGATGGATTTTTAGCTGGTAATTTCCTTGTGTGTACTATCCATGCAAAACAGTAGTAGTAGTAGATAGAGTAGGGGGACGTTTTGCTTTTAAAGCTATAATTGTAATATTAAACCTATTATATATGAGATGGCATGTGGCGTGTATCAGCTCTTCTTAGCTGGTGTACGCTCGTAGGCTCGCTTTCCAATGACCCGATGAAGACACAGCCTACATAGACTAGATAATGTGAGGCAAACGAAGGCCACGGTTAGGTACGCCTGTAAGAACAAAGAGCTCCAGCAGAGAAGATGTTGTTCGGCGACCCCAGGCCGATATGGTGATTGATGATTTAATTTGCTCAGCAGATGAGAGCTGATGGTGAGCAAAACGGAGTGAAGAAGTGTGGGCGATGCGCCTGTGCGTCGCTCGCAGCTCAAAGACAAGGACCCTCAAAATCCGTTGCAAGCAAGAAGAAAGAAAGGACCCTTGAAATGCACCCTCGAACAACGGTACTTACTTGCCGATATAATTCCAGGGTACGGATTGAAAACAAAAAACAAGCTATAACCCCAAGAAGCAAAATACCCCAATACGAGATCCTACAGCCTTGTTGTTTAGCAACTCATATCTCAGGGTATGTGATCATATGACCCTACGTAGCCTATCTTCTTACTTCAGCAACAACTCATATCTCAAACATCTTGCTACCGGTTCCAAGAGGGATACCGAAGACTGCCCCTCTCAACGTGTACCAGCACGTACTACATGTACCAGGTATCTGGATATGGTTAGCCTGTAAACTGCTGTGTATCATGTATCCAAGATATTGCTGCTGAGACTTGTGCTTGTTACGTATTGCATCGATAACGACAACTACCAGACTGAAAACTGTCTGTCGTACTAGCAACTTGCAATGTATACCAGATGACTTTAAGTGTTATCAAGTAACGACATGATGGCTACTGACGAGTAGCATCTCTAACACCTCCTCCCTTCAGGTTAACACTTTCTCACTCTGCGTTACATGTCAAAAACTCCATAACGGAAATACGCGCAGCAACAATGATAAATGCTGGCAAAAATGTTTTGTGTAAAGCAAACTCATCTTGCTCAAATGCCCAAGGGATTAACACAGAGTAAGCGGACACGAAAAACTCCTGCTTTGACACTATACGTGCTTCTGCATGTGTATGCAAGTTAAACTTACCATGAATAGCTCACAATACTATATTCCGGTCGTTTAATCAACCAAGGAACATAATATGTTTGTGCAGTAGTCTAAAACAGTGAATATGTTCATCATTGCGCAACAATCATAGGAGTGAACAGCCTACCAGTGTTCCTACCGCCCAAAAACAAAGGAACAAAGGGGCACTGGCAGCGATTTCCTGCTGGATAAGATCACTTATTCTAGATGTAGACGCCACCTCTCGTGTATCTTAATCTTCCGTTTGTACTTGTCCAGGTGGCGGATTTTTCGGCCGTATATATATCCTGAAGTACCGAAGATGGCGTAGTTAAATTTAATATTCAACTGTCCAGTCGGTATTACCTATTCGACTTGTACCCTTACTTGGTACTAACTGCGATATTTCGCAATCTCCAAACAGTGCTCAACACCGGTCGTTGTCTCTGCTGGCCCCGTACGAAGAGAACATGCGACACTTTACGTACAGCTTTGGTAAAGAGATAACGCATTTCACACTTCCAGTGGCTTGACATTATTGGTGTAGACGTTGTCGGTGTAGACGTTGTCGGTGTAGACGTTGTTGATGCAGACGTCGTTAGATATGCTTGGTCTGTTGTCCGTGGGTGGGACTTGAGGCTTAACTCTATGTTGAAGTTGGAGAGGTTAGTAATTATTTCCCTAAAAACCCTGATTGCCGTCATCGGCTCCGCCTCGACTGTTAATTATGCAGCCAGTCTCTGCGTCTTGGCCTCGATGTTTACGAGCTCTTCGTTCAGAATGGAGAGGAAGCCTGAGGTTGGCTTGCGGGCGTACACGAAGGCCGGAGATGTCGCCAGTGGCTCGTGATCGCCCTGTGTTGATTCCGCAGATCCTGTCTCGGGTCTTGCCCGTGCCTGTCCTTTTGCCGTCATGAGCATGTGAACCTCCTCCTGACGGCCTGTTTCGTTGTTGGGCTTGGCTCCAAGGCTTGGCTCAAACTTAGCCGGTGTGATCCCGGGTGTAGCGGACATTGTCGATCCGTCGACCCTTGGCTCAGCTGATGGTCCGGTGGTCCAAGATGACGATGATCCAGCGACTACAATGGCCCCATGTGATGCTGTTGGTCTAGCTGATGCTTCGGTGATCCAAGATGAAGTTGATCCAGTGATCCCGGATGCAGTTGCTCCGGTGTGCGATGGCGATCCAGATGACGTTGCTCCGAAGATCTCATGCGAAGATGCTTTGGAGATTCCAGGTCTTGTAATTTCGGTTCCGGTGATTCCAGGCGATGCTGATCTGTGAAGTGGATGGCATCTAGTATGTCGTTGGCAATTTTAATCACCCAGTTTTCCTCCTCCGAGATTCAAAACGGGTTTCTCTCGGTGCAGGTGAAATTCACACATGTGGTCGGTGGGGTTGTCCACGATGCTCCTGTTGCGTGCGTGTTGTCGAAGGTATCCTCCGCTCTTGGGTTGGGTCTTGTACTGGCGGTCTCGTGATGCGGTACATCCGGTGCGGCCTTAGTTGTTGTAGAATGTGCGTCCCCGCGCGTAGTAGCAGGTGTAATTCCTGTCAAGAACATCCCAATGTCTTGCGGTAGTGCTCCAGCCCTTAATGACGATTCTTCAACCTCTGGTGATGATGACTCTTCTTCTTCTGATGAGGATGCTCCAGCTCCCGTCGATGACCCTCCGGCTGTTGTCGATTACTTTTCCTCTTCCAGAAGGTTGTTCTCGTAGTAGTGAAGCATGACCTGGACTAGCGCACAAAAGCGCTCTGTCTCAGTGACAATGGCTTTCTCGGGCGTGTCCAGGATTTGCGCATCTTGGTGCTCAGTCTCCGTGACAGTTTCCTTTTCAGGCGTGTTGTTTCCGCCTGATGGTGTGCACTCCTTTTGGGTCGCATGATTATGTCCATACCACGCGGATACCCTCTTTCGTTGGGGCGTTATCGTCGTGGTGTGCTCCATGGCTATGCTGGAGTTGGTGCAGAATTCTTGGATCTTTTTGAAGATGCAATCGCCTCGATTGGCGTCGTTGCTTGCCTGTGCTGCAGGCACTACAGCAGGCGTTGATGACGTACCAGCCGTGCCGCCCAGGGTGCGAAGAAATACGTCGTAGGAGCATACGCCCTTGTCCGCTGGGTGTTGGGTGAGCGGAAGCGAAGTGCTGTTTTCCAACTGCAAGTGAGGGTTTCCCGTCTCGAGGATAGTGCTTACCCCTGATTGCATTGCTTTCATGGAGGAGAAGACGTTGCGTCCCAGTCCAGGTACGAACATGGCCGAGATGCAAACAGGAGCACGCTTGCCAGCCTGGTCAATGATGTATCCCCAGATGGTGCCTGGTGATGTTGCGAATACCTTCAAATTGTTCCCGTTGGCCATGATGGTCTTCGGGTCCTGTAACGTCTTGTATTCCCTCATGCTTTTCCGCAGTCTTGGAATCAACTCCTCGTCTATCAGGTGGTCCGATGCGCCGCTGTCCACAAGCATCGTGAACCTGTCAATGTTGGGGTGAAAACCCCTGTTGCCGCTACCAGCTAGCAGCCCTGTAAACACGAATCCCTCTTCGAAACCATTGTCGAAGTTAAGGGACGGCTTTTCGTCGTCGTTGGGGCGTGTGCTCGCGTCTTCTACAGCAGAGGCAGTGTGAGCGCGTCCACCCTGCGGTGGGCGTGGCGCTCCTTCCTTGTAGCATTCCGTGTCGTCGTGCGAGGCAGTTTTGTGTACAGAAAACCACGCATGCTCAGCTCCAACGTTGGATGCTGCCTTCTCGTTTGAAGATTCCTTGTTCTTCTGCTTGTCGTGAGCGCCGGTAGATTTGCTGTTGTTGTCGTCCTTCATTTTTCAGCAGTTGCGGGCGTATTGCCCTTGGTTTCCGCAACGACTCCAAGTCGATGCCGCAGTCATGGCTACGTCACGACCAGCGATCTTGGTGTCGCTGTTGCGGGAAAGATCATCCAAATAAAGATGGCGCATCGTGCTTTGCATCTGACCGATGTCCAAAGTCGGGCGTCGGTACATCATCATCTTGAGGTCTTTGTACTCCGCCGTGAATCCTTGTACATAGATGTCCTTGAATCTGCGGTCGGAAATCGCCTCGCCTATCTTCTCAAGCTCAAAGCGCGCGAGAGTCTTTTCCATAATAAAGTGAGATCTTTTCCTTGCTCCATGTTGAAGTTGACGAGCTTGTCCATTTTCTCCCTGATCACTTCGTCAGTAACCTTGTTGTAATTCGAGACAAGCTCTTGTAGGGCCTTTTGTCCGTCACCGGTCGTCCCAGTCTCATCCTCGTGCTTGAGTACAAGAGGAGATGCTGGTTTCTCTGTTAGTAGAATAAGCATGGCGTACAGATCTTGATTTGCCCTTTCATGAGCTGCGATTTCTTGTGCGAGTGCTGGTGAAGATCCCGTACCGGCCGTCGCTTCGGTCGGTCGAGGATGCCCTTTAATGAGGTTAGCGATATCGCGTCTGGATTCTCCAATTACAACCGCCAATCGTTTATACCAATATAAAAAATCGGCCGGGCTGCGCCCATCGAACGTCCTGAGTCCTTTGATGGCGTTGGCGAGCGAAGTGGTGCTGTTGGATTCCCCCATGATGATGATGAGTAGGTACCAGGTAACAGTTCACTCCGATGTCTTCTTTGATGCCGGTGCTTGTACAGTAGTGTAGTAGTACCAGTAATCCCGCCGCACGTATGATACGAGCTGCTGTATTAAATAGCCATTGCAAGTGTAGTAGTGATGCTTGTGTACAAATCGAGAGCGTTATGGAGATTTCCGAATTTTTTCGAAGTTCCAGGAAATATCCAAGCCGTTTCATCTCCAGGGGATACCGGGGAGAGTATTTTTCAAGTTCGACATGGGAAAAAGCCTGAAAAAGTTTTATTGTGCTGGATGTGGCATTTAAACCCACGACCCAAAAAACCCATGGTCTGTCGACGACGCCATTTGTTAAGGTATTAGTGGGGTATTAGTCCGTTCGACCAATTGCAAAAGGTTAACCGATAGCTTACACAAACAAAGCCTTATAACACAGCTGTGAGATCGAAGATTTCGTCGAAACTCATGAGATATTGCAAGTTGTGTGTGTGATACTCCGATCGCGCTTACTGGTTGTGTGTCCTCATTACTAAGGATATAGGTCGGCGACTCCCCTTGGAACTACAGTGTAGCTTGTACCAGGGTCAACAACAGGGTGATGTTAACCAATTGTGCGCGCGGGAACTATAAAACCCGTTTTTGAGGGACAAAGTCTGACAGCTGTGGAAGGAAATGTATCAGTTTATCAAGCATATATGTCATAACCAAATATATCGAAATGACCGCGTGAACAAGGGGATCACATCGATCGGTGAAGACATTTTTGACGTGCGAGTTGCAATTCGCGAGATATGGGCATTGTTCGTGTTGCTTGGGAAGGAGTTATTTCGTAGGGGTTTGAGCTTCCTATACAGAAAAATTTACATAATAATTTATATTCAGCCCATACATCGGTCAATACGCCGAGTATTTCGACACTAGGCAGACAGGTTGACATGATCGCATCAACAAGAAAAGGGGAAGACGTCCATCATGGCACTTGTTTCTTTTGGCGAGCCGTACAACGTTGTTGAATGAAACGCCTGCCGAAGTACTAGAACAATATATTGGGCTCTCGGAGAATTCTTCTACGGGATATATTTACTCTGCACGGGCATCTTTTTTGCATCTTAGTTTTTGAGAGTTGGAAAACGATGTTTTTTGGCACGCGGTGGTTGTGCTTCAAAACAACACAAACCGAGCCACTCTGTGTCTTTTTTGAAAAAAAAGAAAATGCGTTCGTCAGGGAGGGTGGAGGTCGCAAAAAAAATCAGAACATAATATGAAATGCACCTCCTATGTTAAGATACGGCCTCGAAAGGCCCGTAATTATCCTAACTTGAGATCATTTGGATGGGTTTCGTATGATAAGGTCGGCGTTTTACAGTCGAGAAAGTTAGGAAATAGATCGGAGGCACGTGCCTCCGATCTCAGAAACTGTGCCTCCGATCTCAGAAACTATCCGGGGCTCTGGTGGAATCGAATAAAGCTACCTCTTTACGAAGGCGAAGAAATTGAGTACTCTCCGAGGACCTGCTTGGCAAACCTGCAGGGGGCACTCTATGTCCCCACCTATAACCTTACAAATGGCGTCGTCGGCAGGACACATCAGGGTAGTGTTAAGATACGGCCTCGAAAGGCCCGTAGCTATCCTCACTTGAGATCATTTGAATGGGTTTTGTATGATAAGGTTGGCGTTTGATAGTCGGGAAAGTTAGGAAATAGATCGCAGGCACGTGCCTCCGATCGCAGAAGCTATCCGGGGCTCTGGTGGAATCGAATAAAGCTACGTCTCTACGAAGGCGAAGAAAGTGAGTACTCTCCGAGGACCTGCTCAATTGGCAGTCCTGCAGGGGGCACTCTGTGTCCCCACCTATAAACTTACACCTACCTGGGGAAGGAAAAACAAAGGCCAATACCAAGATAAGTCGTTTTGCATTATCATGACGCACAACCCTGCCAAAACTCGTTTTCCAACTCTCGAATACCAAAAGATGCAAAAGATTGCGAGGACGAAACGTTACGGCTTTCGCTGGAACCAGCTTGCACTCGTTGTTTATTTTGGCCATTGTAATATTAATGCTACTACCGATGTTTACAAACCAACAGGTAGAATATATAATAAATTAAAGCTGTGTATTGTTAGTATCAGATTTAGCTGCGAGAAAAAATTACTTAGTACATGCAAAAAACTCTTGTGAAATCATATTATTATCGTACGAGCACTACCACGAGTATTATGGGATGTTGCAGTCTTGTTTGTCATGTCATCTATAATGCTAATAATACTGTATGTTATTGACACGTTTCACTGCAGGTTTGATGTTAACTATATATATTTGTGGTGACGTATGTATTTCATACTGCTGGTACCGTTACTACTATTGATAATTATTTGCTGCTAATGTCTGTATTTTACATTATGTCGTTCTATCAAAACTGACGAATCATAACAACTAACGGCCTTGGGATGAAGTACTTGTACGTATTATACTATAGTTGTTATCAATATTATTGATAACATGTTGCTATAATAAAAATATTATTGCTGATGCTCACTCTGGCAACATCCATACATAGGACTCATGCATTCAAACATTTTTTCATTTAAACCAAATATGCATTCAAAGAATAGTAGTACATGTAGTAGCATGAGGCAGCATGGACCTATAGGGACCGACTACTGCTACGTATGCAGGGGTTTCTTTGGCTCTGTACCGATCACTCATACCCACGCACGAGGGTTGCTTGGATGTTGAATATTTTATAAAAATTAAAATACACTCCAGCTGTGAGATCGAAGATTTCGTCGAAACTCATCTTTGCAAGCTGTGTGTGATACTCCGATCGCGCGCATTACGAGTTGTGTGTCCTCATTAAGGATATAGGTCGTCGACTCCCCTTACAGCTACAGTGTAGCTATCAGGGTCAACAGGATGATTTTAGTCAGTCTGTGCGCGGAAACTATAAAACCCGTTTCTGAGGGGGACAAAATCTGACAGCTGTGAAGGGAAAGGGGGGGGCTGGTTTAGATCAAAAGCGAGCGGGTTTGGAGGGGGGCGGGGGGGGGGGGGGGGGGGGGAAGGGGCAATTTGTGCATGTAAGCTATAAATCCTTTCGAGGGGATAAATCTGACGGTTTTGGCACCAGTATATTATTGGGGGCGGGGGGGGGGGGGGGGCAGCTCGATATGTGCCTGGAAACTATACATTATTTCGAGGGGATAAATGTGACATTTTTGGAAATAATACATCAGTTTATCGTGTATATCCTGGGGTAAGTCGTACAATCAGTGAGTAAAGAAAGGGTGGAGTGTTCGAGGGGGTGGGGTTGGGATGGGTTGGGGGGGGAGGGTGGGGGGTGGGGGCGGGGGTGGGGGGTGGGGGAGAGGGGGGGGGGGGGGAGGGCTTTAGGTGAGGGGTTTGTTATACGTGTGGTGCTAGGTCTAGGCGAAGGTGCGGGTGATGGGGAAGAAGGGGGCGTTCGAGGCGGGGGGGGGGGGGGGGAACACAGCGGCATGGATGGCTCTCGAAAGATAATGAGGTGATATCCTGTGCGTGAAGTGTTTATTAATGTGGCGGATTTCGATATTTGGTGGGGCGTTTGAGTAAGGGAGAGCAAGAGGGGGGGGGGGGGGGTGATTTTTTAGGAGGTTTAGGTCACGAATAATATTCAAATACACTTCGGCTGTGAGATCAAAGATATGTGTCAGCTTGTCATACGCGTGGTGCTAGGTCTAGGCGATCGTGCAGGTGGTCGAGAAAGAGGGGGCGTTGGAGGGGGGGGGGGGGGGGGGGGAAACACAGCGGCATGGATGGCTCTCGAAAGATAATGAGGTGATATCCTGTGCGTGAAGTGTTTATTAATGTGGCGGATTTTGATATTTGGTGGGGCGTTTGAGTAAGGGAGAGCAAGAGGGGGGGGGGGAGATTTTTAGGAGGTTTAGGTCACAAATAATATTCAAATACACTTCGGCTGTGAGATCAAAGATATGTAGCAGCTTGTTATACGCGTGGTGCTAGGTCTAGGCGATCGTGTAGGTGGTCGGAAAAGAGGGGGCGTTGGAGGGGGGGGGGGGGGGGGGGGGGGGAATAATTGAAACCTTCGTCATGGATGGTCAGAAAGATAATGACGTGGTATCAACTGCGTATAGGTGGTTTATTACTCAGGCCGATTTTAATTGTGAGTGGGGCGTTTGGACAGACTAGGCGGAAGGGGGGGGGGGGGATCGGGGGACGGAGGGGCGGGGGGGGGAAAAGGGTTGGGGTTTGTTATGAAAAAGAGGTCAGTGGAGGGGGAGGGGAGGGGGGGGGGGGGGGGGGGGCGGGGGGCGAGACATTTCAATATGTGCGCGGAAACTATAAATTCTCAAAGGGGACAAACCCGACGATTGAAGCAATAAGACATCCCTTTATATCATCTGGCTTGTAATGTTTACTATTCTAGAAGGTTTGATGTTAGATGCAGCATGCAACCCAGTGTTTAAGTGTAGTAAATAACGTGTTAAATCTTCACAGTTTGTTGTTGTATGATACAGCGATCGAAAGCTAGAATATTTTATAGAATATTTGTAGGTACCATTATTTTCTGACATCGCTAATTATAAGAAAGAGATACGTTTTGTCAAATGCAACAGGCGAGGTGATGTGGTCATGCACTGTGTTTGTCACCATCATCATACAGTCACCATTATTATCGACATCGCTAATTATACGCACGAGATACGTATTGCCAAATACAGCATGCGAGGTGATGTATGTGGCCATGTGCTGCCTCCGTCATTGAGCATTAGAGGGAGGGATGCGAATCGACGCTTGGTATACATGTGCTCAATTACGTTACCTCATTAGTCATACTTGGTATACACGCGCTCAATCACGTTACCTCGTTAGTAATACTTCGCTTGGCATAGGTGGGGAGGCGATCATGCACACGGTATGTACGAAATACCCTACGTAATGGGTTGGTAAGGTTGTTTACCGCAATTTTAACACATCTGCTTGTGCTTCCTTTTCCAAATTATTTTTGTCTCAAAGAAATGTACGATTTCACGCCTATGATTTTACCTTGTCGATGTGGGCCTCTGCGGTCGTCAATTTTAAGTCAGAGATACGTCCTACAAATACATCAGGCGAGGTGGGTATGTGATGTCATATAATGCGATGTCATCACTATTGATCGCGAGGGTGATTTTACTTCGTGAGGTAAATGGTACTGTGTTTCGTAGAGGTCGTCTCAGGAGGGTATGCGATGGGTCGGCAGTGTATCACGTCTGTTTGTGCTTCCTTTTCAACTTATTATTGTCTCAAAATGTGCGATTTCTCGTCCATGATTTTTACCGTGCCGCTGTGGGGCTCTGAGGTCGCCAATTCTAAGACAGAGATACATCTTACAAATACAGCAGTTGAGGTGGGCATGCAATCGTCATATATATGCGATGTCACTACTATTGAAGGCGAGGGTGACTTCACTTCGTCAGGCATATGCTACTGCGTTTCGTAAAGGTTGTCTCACGTGGACATGCGATGTCACCAATATTGAACGCGAGGGTGACTTTACTTCGTTAGGCACATTCCACTGCGTTTGGAATAGTAGGGGTTGTCAGGCAATCATGTAAGCGGATGGAGGCACGAAATACCCTGCGTAATAGGTTGGTCGTGTGGTTTACCGCGGTGTTAACATCCCTGTCTGTACTTACTTTCCACATTATTATAGACTATATATAGTGTACACTTATACGTCCTGTTTTCTCCCCACTGTCGTCGAAGATGTTGTAGTCCTGTAGATGTCGCGTCCATGTCTGGTGCTCTTGTTAGTGGTGTTAATGAAAACATGCCCTAACATGTAGTAGATGATCGCTCAGTGGTGTTCCTTTCCTTTACATCAAGCCAGGTAGTATATGCCAACGCAACCGCTTGCTTGAAAAATGACAAAGAAATTCCTCACACACCTGACACAGAGAAGACGCGGCCCGAAGATTGTTCAGTATACCGACGGTCAGGAACAGGTTATCGAGCAGCGCACTTGATTTTTACTACCGCTTCTCACTCCACCTAAGACACTACGGGCATGCGTTGGACCCAGTTCGCTGATGCCCAAAACCAATTTCAAAGGAGGTGATGTGGTGGGCGAATGCTATAATGATTTGCGCTGCTTCGATTACCCTGCCTCTCGTTCTGTTTGTTCTTGCGTTCTTGATGAACCTGCCATTTGGCAACGAACAGTTGTGACGCATTTTTAGGTTTGTGTGAAGACTTTATGTGGACTATGTGATGTTTCAGACTCGTAGGGACCTCAATTTGGAACCCATGGTATATGGGTTCCACCTTTGACTGGTGTTCGTATGCGGACGTATATATGGTTCTAGTGTGTCGTATGTCCGCGTGGTTTTTGTTTCACGTATGTTTTGGTTGATATTCTAGACTCGGTTATTGTATTGTTTCAAAATGGTGCTTTCCGCGTTGGTGATGTTACACGTATATGTTTTGGTTTATGTTCTAGACTTTGTTATCGTGTTGTTTCGGAGCGGTATTTTCGAATACATGTTATTTTGTAACCACGTAGTTTTTGCTACACGTGTACGTTTTGGTTGATGTTCTAGGTTTCGTTATCGTATTGTATCAGGGTGTTGTTTTCGAATACATATTATTTTGTCTTGTTTGTTTTGCAACCACGTGGTTCTTTCTACACGTACTTTTTGTTTGATGTTTTAGAGCTCATTATCGTATTGTATCAGAATCGTGTTTTCGAACATAGATTCGGGGGGCCTAAAACGAAGTTGCGAGGGACGTTTGGGAATTTCAACGTTCCCCCTCGCGGCTTTTATCAAGTATGGTTAAATGCATATTTATCCCTGAAGATAGACATGCAGTAACCAGCCTTGACAACTATGGGTTGTAGCGGTATCATAATGCACTTATGATACCGTTACTCTTCATAGTTCGGCTATGTGTGTATTATTGATTTCGCTACGCAGTGTGGGTTGAATCGAAATACGGAGTGAGGTTAGGTTTAAGAAAAAAAAAAAGAAAAAAAAAAGGGGGGGGGCGGGGGGGGGGGGCGGGGGGGGGGGGGGGGGGGGGAAGGGAGGGGGGGGGGGGGGGGGGGGATTTCACAGGAAAGCGTTGGTATGTGTAGGTAGTCTGCTTATTGAGTATCCCGCCATGTGGGTGGGTGACATGTGATGAGTTGTGGGAGGTTTGGCGATGTTTCGGCGACTCCACTTGCAACTACAGTGTAGCTATCCGGGTCAACAGGGTGATGTTAGTCAGTCTGTGGACGGAAACTATGAAATTCGTGGAAGGTAATGCATCAGTTTATCAAATGAAGTCTGTAAGTCCATTATCTGGTGAGGGAAGGGTGGGGGGGGGGGAGGGCGGGGGCCGGGGGAAGGGGGTGAATTGCAGCAGCGGGATCTCCAGCACGTGGAAGTGTTCAATCCTCTGGCGGATTTCGATGTGGGTCGTTTGAAGGAAAGTGCGAGATGCATTCAGGCGTGATGCAGCGGGGGAGGGTAAGCCTGTAAGTTGAGAAGGGGAGGGGGGGGGGGGGGGGGGGGCATACTTTTCTTGAGTGTATTTCTATTTAACCGTAAGTTGATGAGGGTTAGGGAGGGGGGGCGGGGGGGGGGGGTTAATTAAATTAGCGTGGGGTTAAACAAGTTCGCAGTGTAATGGCATACTTTTCTTGTTTCATAGTTTCTGTTTCATCGTTAGTGGGGGTTGGGGTGTGTGTGTGTGTGGGGGGGGGGGGGGGAGGGAGGCGGGGGCGGGTTGCGGGTTCCAACAGTTTATCTCGAGGGTATACAAGATCGCAGTGTAACATACTTTTCATATGTGTAAACCTGTGGCAAATCATGTTATAATCGATCAGGCAGCAAGGGGGGGGGGGGGGGGCTTCCAATTTCATGTATAATTATGTTTAATCGGCTAGACATGGAGGGAAGAAGGAGCGCGAGGGGGGGGGGGGGGGATCCGGTGCGTTGTCTCTTGTATATCTACCGGGGGGGGGGGGGGGTTGGGGGGAGGTTGTGGCGGGGGTATACACGGCCACAGTGTTATACTATACTTCTTATGTGTATGGAGGCATGTGGTACTTTTCTATTTAATCGGTGATAGGGGCAAAACCACAAAGAAAACGAGGGGTATATATGAAGAAAAAGGCGGGTGGCGGGGGAGGGGGGGGGGGGGGGGGGGGCGTCTCACAATTTCAAGACTTTGTCAGCCTTTGTAGAATTTTAATTTGTATAATATATAAAACCACTCTTCATACGTCGCGATAGTGTCCGTAAGGGACTCGAACAAATTTCAAGGGGGGCATAATAAAGCATACCCGGGTGGGTCGAAATCTCCTGAGAGCCGACGTGTTCAGACAAGCCTACTCGCGTAAGTTGCCGTCAACCACCCAAATTTCTCGGGTCACTCAGGCTACCACGTGGGGCCGTCTCTGAGCGCTTGATATATTATAAAAATTAAAATACACTCCAGCTGTGAGATCGAAGATTTCGTCGAAACTCATCTTTGCAAGCTGTGTGTGATACTCCGATCGCGCGCATTACGAGTTGTGTGTCCTCATTAAGGATATAGGTCGGCGACTCCCCTTACAGCTACAGTGTAGCTATCAGGGTCAACAGGATGATTTTAGTCAGTCTGTGCGCGGAAACTATAAAACCCGTTTCTGAGGGGGACAAAATCTGACAGCTGTGAAGGGAAAGGGGGGGCCTGGTTGTGATCAAAAGCGAGCGGGTTTGGAGGGGGGCGGGGGGGGGAGGGGGGGGGGAAGGGGCAATTTGTGCATGTAAGCTATAAATCCTTTCGAGGGGATAAATCTGACGGTTTTGGCACCAGTATATTATTGGGGGCGGGGGGGGGGGGGGGGGGGGGCGTTGGGGCGGGGGGGGGGGGGGGGGGCAGCTCGATATGTGCCTGGAAACTATACATTATTTCGAGGGGATAAATGTGACATTTTTGGAAATAATACATCAGTTTATCGTGTATATCCTGGGGTAAGTCGTACAATCAGTGAGTAAAGAAAGGGTGGAGTGTTCGAGGGGGTGGGGTTGGGATGGGTTGGGGGGGGAGGGTGGGGGGTGGGGGCGGGGGTGGGGGGTGGGGGAGAGGGGGGGGGGGGGGGGGAGGGCTTTAGGTGAGGGGTTTGTTATACGTGTGGTGCTAGGTCTAGGCGAAGGTGCAGGTGATGGGGAAGAAGGGGGCGTTCGAGGCGGGGGGGGGGGGGGGGAACACAGCGGCATGGATGGCTCTCGAAAGATAATGAGGTGATATCCTGTGCGTGAAGTGTTTATTAATGTGGCGGATTTCGATATTTGGTGGGGCGTTTGAGTAAGGGAGAGCAAGAGGGGGGGGGGGGGGGGTGATTTTTTAGGAGGTTTAGGTCACGAATAATATTCAAATACACTTCGGCTGTGAGATCAAAGATATGTGTCAGCTTGTCATACGCGTGGTGCTAGGTCTAGGCGATCGTGCAGGTGGTCGAGAAAGAGGGGGCGTTGGAGGGGGGGGGGGGGGGGGGGGGGAAACACAGCGGCATGGATGGCTCTCGAAAGATAATGAGGTGATATCCTGTGCGTGAAGTGTTTATTAATGTGGCGGATTTTGATATTTGGTGGGGCGTTTGAGTAAGGGAGAGCAAGAGGGGGGGGGGAGATTTTTAGGAGGTTTAGGTCACAAATAATATTCAAATACACTTCGGCTGTGAGATCAAAGATATGTAGCAGCTTGTTATACGCGTGGTGCTAGGTCTAGGCGATCGTGTAGGTGGTCGGAAAAGAGGGGGCGTTGGAGGGGGGGGGGGGGGGGGGGGGGGGAATAATTGAAACCTTCGTCTTGGATGGTCAGAAAGATAATGACGTGGTATCAACTGCGTATAGGTGGTTTATTACTCAGGCCGATTTTAATTGTGAGTGGGGCGTTTGGACAGACTAGGCGGAAGGGGGGGGGGGGGATCGGGGGACGGAGGGGCGGGGGGGGGAAAAGGGTTGGGGTTTGTTATGAAAAAGAGGTCAGTGGAGGGGGAGGGGAGGGGGGGGGGGGGGGGGGGGCGGGGGGCGAGACATTTCAATATGTGCGCGGAAACTATAAATTCTCAAAGGGGACAAACCCGACGATTGAAGCAATAAGACATCCCTTTATATCATCTGGCTTGTAATGTTTACTATTCTAGAAGGTTTGATGTTAGATGCAGCATGCAACCCAGTGTTTAAGTGTAGTAAATAACGTGTTAAATCTTCACAGTTTGTTGTTGTATGATACAGCGATCGAAAGCTAGAATATTTTATAGAATATTTGTAGGTACCATTATTTTCTGACATCGCTAATTATAAGAAAGAGATACGTTTTGTCAAATGCAACAGGCGAGGTGATGTGGTCATGCACTGTGTTTGTCACCATCATCATACAGTCACCATTATTATCGACATCGCTAATTATACGCACGAGATACGTATTGCCAAATACAGCATGCGAGGTGATGTATGTGGCCATGTGCTGCCTCCGTCATTGAGCATTAGAGGGAGGGATGCGAATCGACGCTTGGTATACATGTGCTCAATTACGTTACCTCATTAGTCATACTTGGTATACACGCGCTCAATCACGTTACCTCGTTAGTAATACTTCGCTTGGCATAGGTGGGGAGGCGATCATGCACACGGTATGAACGAAATACCCTACGTAATGGGTTGGTAAGGTTGTTTACCGCAATTTTAACACATCTGCTTGTGCTTCCTTTTCCAAATTATTTTTGTCTCAAAGAAATGTACGATTTCACGCCTATGATTTTACCTTGTCGATGTGGGCCTCTGCGGTCGTCAATTTTAAGTCAGAGATACGTCCTACAAATACATCAGGCGAGGTGGGTATGTGATGTCATATAATGCGATGTCATCACTATTGATCGCGAGGGTGATTTTACTTCGTGAGGTAAATGGTACTGTGTTTCGTAGAGGTCGTCTCAGGAGGGTATGCGATGGGTCGGCAGTGTATCACGTCTGTTTGTGCTTCCTTTTCAACTTATTATTGTCTCAAAATGTGCGATTTCTCGTCCATGATTTCTATCGTGCCGCTGTGGGGCTCTGAGGTCGCCAATTCTAAGACAGAGATACATCTTACAAATACAGCAGTTGAGGTGGGCATGCAATCGTCATATATATGCGATGTCACTACCATTGAAGGCGAGGGTGACTTCACTTCGTCAGGCATATGCTACTGCGTTTAATATTTTGTACCAGGTACTGATTGCTTGCTGTCCGCCCGATGCCTTCTGACCGAAGGGGGGGCGGGGCCGTTCGTTCAGGCAGGCGATAAAGCCTGCACGGTGAAAAGGGGACAACTGCTATAAATCACAACGCTGAAATGAGAGAAAGTGAATAACATAACACTAGCCCACCCTGAAAGGGCCATATATGCAAATTCATAGAATGGCCAGGTGGAGCGAAATCCATCCGGATGATTCGAAGAATTTGATCATGCGGCGCTACACAACCCACTCCCACACCTCTAACTTGCGAGGAAGAAGCCAATTTTACGCGTTCAAGGTGAAGCGGGCACTAAACGGCCGACATACCAGTACGCGAAAACCAATGGAACGCAAATGCAAAGGAGACGTCCAAAGACTGAACTTGTCGGTAGGTAAAAACATAAAGAGCAAGCAAAAATAACCGGGAAGTTGGAAACGAATAAGCATGCTTGGGAGAGAGGTGTCGCTCGTAAATATCTAGCATCAACATGGTATATGGCTGGTCAGGCAAAAAACCGCTCTGTTACTTAATGAAAACCCAGATATTAGAAATAAAAACCTGATACTCGACCCAGGGTGGAGGCGCGAAGCGCTTCGAGACGAGACAACGAAAGGGGGCAGGGACGGAACTATGCATGCGAAATTCGGCCTGCTCTAAATGCGCAAAAGGCAATACAACGAATGTAAAAAATAGCAGACGTCGTCACGATCTACTCAATTTCGCAAAGGGGATACCATAGCATACATCTGTAAAAACAGAGGCCGGTGTATGACGCAGCTTGAAAATAAAACTGTAAACCCTAAATTTGTTAAACTCACAGCTGATTTATTTAAAATAACTTTATACAGGACATGGATTTGGTTATGCAATGCCAAACGTACTGAATACGAAGCTGCGGATCCTTCACAAGCCAGTCCAGCCCACCCGAGAAATTTCATGGGGGAAAAAGATACATGAAAAAGAAGCTGAACAAAATGTCATATATTATATCTGGTACTACCAGGTAGGAAATAAGCGACACCTTCCCCCCCCCCACGGCGGTGGCTCAGCTGTGGAGCAATTGTTTTGTACACGAAAGAAAAAAAGCAAGAAGCATCAAGAATTCCTGATGATTGCATTATTCGCTACGCCCATGTATGGCATCACATAATACCTGGTACTATTTAACAGCAGCTACATGATAGACTTTGAGCTGAACGCACACGAATAACGCCGAATTATCAGAAGCAGAGCGACAGACAGCCGATCGACCCCATGTCGGACAACAGAGGCTGCGATACCAAAACAGCCGTGGCGTCGAAAGTTGCGGATGAACATATCCAGGATACCGCCACACAACGGAAGAAAAAAACAGAAGATACGAAGAAGTCTCGAAATCGTACTTGTACTGTGCTTACGTATTCGTGGTATAATTTTTTTTTCCCCAAAACCGTCCGATTTATCCCCTAAAAGGATTTATAGCTTCCACGCACAAACTGCCCGCCCGTCCGCCCCCCACCCCCCCCCCAGCCCCCCCCCCCCCCCCCCCCCTCCCCCCCCCCTCCAACCCCGCTCGCTTTTAATCAAAACCAGGCCCCCACGTCCTTCAAAACTCCTCCCCCCCCTCACCGGTTATTCGACTTACAGGATTCACTTGATAAACGGATGCATTTCCCTCCACAGCTGTCAGATTTTGTCCCCCTCAGAAACGGGTTTTATAGTTTCCGCGCACAGACTGACTAACATCACCCTGTTGACCCTGATAGCTACACTGTAGTTGTAAGGGGAGTCGCCGACATATATCCTTAATGAGGACACACAACCCGTAATACGCGCGATCGGAGTATCACACACAGCTTGCAAAGATGAGTTTCGACGAAATCTTCGATCTCACAGCTGGAGTGTATTTTCATTTTTTATAATATATAAAGAAACTCTTATTTATATATGAGATGGCACGTGGCGTGTATCAGCTCTTAGCTGGAGTACGCTCGTAGGCATGCTTTCAGATGACCCAATGAAGACACAGCCTATATGATTTGAGGCAAACGCAGGTCACGGTCAGGTGAACCTGTAGTAGAATAGCTCCAAATACAGAAGAGAAGATGTTGCTCAGCGACCCCAAACCGATATGTTGATGAATTGACTTGCTTTGCTCAGCAGACGAAAGCTGGTGATGAGCAAGGTTCAGATAAGGAAATCTGATGTGAAAATGTGGAGATGTAGAGATATGAAGTGACCACGTGGGGGCCGTGCGCGTGATGCGCTGCTCGTAGCCCAAAGAAAAAAAGATACCCTCAGAATCCGGTACGAACAAAAACAAAAGATATGCTATGACCACAATGTGTGAGACCGTACAGCCTTGTTTAAATAACTCGTATCTCAGCGCATGTAGCCATGACCCTTCGTAGCCTACATTGTTGGTTCAGCTACAACTCGTATCTTAAATATCTTGCTAACAGCTCCAAAGAGGGATACTAAAGACTGCCCCTCTCAATGTGCCATTACGCACCACATGTACCAGGTATCGGGTATGAGTTAGCCTGTAAACCGCTGTGTCTTATATATCCGAGATATTACTGCTGAGACCTCTGCATGCTAAATACTGCACCGATCAACGACAACTAACAGACTACAAACTGCCTGTTGTACTAGCAACTCGCAATGTATACCAGATGACTTTATTTAAGTGTTATCAAGTAACGACATGATGGTGTTACTGACTATAAGTATCTTCTCAAATAGTATCGTACGCTACAACAGCAGGATTGTATGACGGACTCAGGGCCGTGAGTGTACGAACAACACTGGAAGCGGGGTGACAAACAGCTCACGAAATAACAGTGTTTACATGTGTATGATAGGCGAACTGGAAAATCTAAAATATCCGAGGGAAAAGGACGGAATATAAAGCCCACAAGATACTAGTCTAATAGTAACAAAATATATGCATACTGTGAAATTAATGGTGGGGGACACAGAGTGCCCCCTGCAGGTCTGCCAATTGAGCAGGTCCTCGGAGAGTACTCACTTTCGTTCCTTCGTAGAGATGTAGCTTTATTCGTTTCCACCAGAGTCCGGGATAGCTTCTGAGATCGGAGGCGCGTGCCTCCGATCTAATTCCTAACTTCCCCGAATATAAACCGCCAACCTTATCATACGAAACCCATCAAAATGATCTCTAATTCGGATACCTACAGGCCTTTCGAGGCCGTATCTTAACACTAGCCCACCCTGATGAGTCGCATATGCAGAAATATGGGAGATTCGGGGAAACTCCGGTTCTACGAACTAGACCATGAGTCGAAGATGCGGCTCCTCAAACCCCACTCCCACACCTCTAACCGTCTGGCTATGGAGCCAGGAACACGCGAAGAAAATAAGTAGAAAGAAAAGCAGACGCTACAGCAAGGCAATAGTCACCCATCAAAAACCTGCCGTATGCCGCCGGTGTGGCGGGGGGGGCAGGAAAGGCTCTACGGTAAACCAACCACAGAAAAGGTACTATGGCGAGGCGAGCCCTCGTCGATATGGAAAGGAACACAGGCGCTAACACAAGGGAGAAGTCATGCGAAACACCTCCCGCGGACCATCGGCAAGGCGGGGGTTTAGACGAGGAAACGACGAATACCCGGGATGGAAGGTGTCAACACCTACAGCCCCGCTAGGGGAGGAAGTGTTCAGACGAAAAAAGAAAAAAAAACAAAGCAGAACAAATACAACACACAAAACAAAACGAAGACACACAGACCCGTACACTGGTCGCCCCCCGGCTCTGGGCTGAGGAGGGCGTCGGCAGGGCGAAATTGAACAATGACAAAAAGGCAACAGCCCTGCGCCTCAGTTAGCGGCGTTTTACCCGAACCCTGATACGCAGCAACCCCGACGAATTATCGTAAACAAGAGCGCGTGCCTGTGTTGTGAGACGTTTCCTGGCGAAAGAGACGCCGTGAGTTTATGTTGCGCCGAGCGTTGTGCCAACTTGAGACGTGAAACATTGTGTCGGGCACGCAAACAGACGTGAGGACAACAGGTAGGTGCTGTTCGAACTTCGTAGAGAAAAGAAAATGCACCAGAATCAAAGTAGGCATCAAACTTGGACAAAGATACCCTGCAGCCCTGACGATTGCTCGTATGAATACAGCCCTGTGTTGTGATATTTTCCCTGGCGAAAAAGATGCCTTTAGATTTACACTGCTCCGAGCGTGTTAGTGTAGTAAACTGCGGCGGGAAACGTTGTGTCGGACACGCAGACCGACGTGAGGAGAATAGGTGATGCTCGATTGTTTGGGAGAACAAAATGGAAAAAATGGCGCGAACAATTACTTTTATTAAAATGTCCATCATTACTACTTCGTATTAATTATTAATAGTTTTTTATTCATGACAACTTTTCTAAAAACAGGTGAAAGGTGTATTACGCAGCTTGCAAAGATGAGCATCAATCGGCATCAACCGTAAATCTGTCGAACTCACAGCTGACGTTTTTTAAAATGATTTTTTAAATCGAAGCGGGCATCAAAGCCGGACAAAGATACGCAGCACCCCCGAAAGTGTTCGTTTGAGTGTAGGTCTAGGCCTGCGCTGAGATAATATGCTTCCTGGCAAAAGAGATACCTCGATATTTGCGCTCATCCTGACGTTTTATTTTGCCGACTTGCGACGTAAATAAACACGGACCAACAGACAGACGTCAGGACAACAACAGGTATGTCATAGTAGGAATTTTTCGGGATTGTGGACGAAACAACTGAAATAATAATGCACATCCCGGACGAATCAGCTCACCGTAGCTCTAGCTAGCTCTGTTCAACGTTTGATCGCCGATGAGCTACGTGAGCTACATGAGCTGCACCCGTTCTCCCGGCTTGAGCTATAGGAAGGAAGCTCATTTGTACACGTTTTCAAAGCTCGAGCTATGAAGGATAGTTCTTTTGCACATGTTTGCCCGTGTGAGCTATATATAGGGGCTACACGAGCTAGCATAATTGTCACGGGATGAGGTACACGAGCTAAATGAGCTGCACATGTTTTCCGGGCTTGAGGTTCAGGAGGGTAGCTCATCTGCAAATGCTCTGCACGGATGAACTATGGGCGATACCTCGTCTGCACGTATTTTGAACGGGTAAGCTATAGTAGGCGATAGCTCATCGCACAAGTTTCCAAAGCTTGACCTATAGACAATAGCTCATCTGCACATGTTTTCGAAGCTTGAGCTATATATAGAGGACAAAACATCTGCACACATGTTTGCCCAGGGTAAGCAATAAACAATAATACATGAGCTAGGTCACGAGCTGCATATGATGACGGGTACGAGCACGTGCACATCATACGATGACCTCACGCGGCTGAACGACGTCATCACAAACGACCACCCGGCGTCTTCTGCCGTCCTCGAGAGGGACTTCAGCAAGGCTGGGCGTCTTGTCACGGGATCCCGGAGAAGCGGGGCCTATGCGGAGATAGTGTTGTTCCTGAATGGAAACCAACATCACGTTCCGATTGAAATGTCGATCCTGTCACCTGAGCAGGCGCTCCGGGCGGTACCTCGTAGACTTTCTAACCTTAAGGCAGAGATGGACGCATTTTCTGCGGGCGAGGCGAGGTCTACGGGCGAAGCGGACGTGGACGCCACTTACGACGAGCACGCAGGGGAGGCGGGCAAAGTGGACGTTGACGCCGGTTACGGTGAGTACACAGGGAAAGGCCAAGACTAGAAGCCTTGGAGATGAACGAGGGCAACAGCAAATGTTCTGTGTTTTCGTTGTTGAACCGCTTGTTCATCTCTTGTCTGCATGATTTTGTTTTCGCGATGCAGATTGTTTCCCAAGAGCGCACGTTAATATTTCTATCGTCTTCGGGAAGTCGATGGAGGTATGACAGCATGCACGCGTGGGTCCACTTGCCGATGTTTGATATCCCCTTCGTAGTTGGAGAAGCTTCCCAGCACTGCACACGTCGTATTTGCTATAGTATCACAACATGCCCTAGTGAAAGGTGCGCGTATTCACGTATGCCATGATATTTGTCTCCTATCATTAATAGCGTCTACAGCAGTTACTCTGTAGTCCGTGTGGCTTACTTTCACGTTTGCTTTCCGTACGAAAATATCAAGCTTATGCTTCAACACCATTCACTCATCGCCAGTTACAGAGATAAACCAAAACACCAAGGAAACCAAATAAAGATAGCTATCAGGAAGGCGTGAGCATTCTTGTGACTCCGTAACGTGACATTGCTGCGAATGAAAACAGGACGAGCTCAAAAAACAAATAAGAAACTCATCATAACGACGCTGTAACAGTTGCAAACAAAACCAGGTTGGGCTCCTGGGAGACTATAGAAGGAATCTACAATAGTGGCGCCATCGTGCTTATGGCTCCGTCCTATACTATGATCACATTGAACAAAAACAGGTTGAGTTGTCGGGGGCTGTCCGCGGAAAAGCGGAGTGGCCGAACAACTTGAAACCCGTGGCCCAGCACCGCGGCTGCGAGATAGTTCGGATGAAGTTGGGGCTTTACCACTCCAAAGGTAACGTGAGAATAACCGTCACATTTTGGGATCACGAACAGTAGTCGTAAAAAACGCTGTTGACAACGGTTAGCGACAAAAAATAAAAACGAAAAGCGGTAATAAGATTATCCGTCTCGCCTTCGGACCTCCGTGTTGGAACACATACAGTGTAGTGTCGTGGCACAATGAAAAACCACGCGAATGCTCCTTAATGGCCTGGCCATGGCGCGTTGACGAGGTATAAAGTTCCAGAGTAACAGCTATAAACGAAAGGAGGGAAGAAGGGAAGAGGAATCGGGAAGTGGTTGGCGGAGAATAGTAGAAGAGATACCACGGCTTCGCGGAAACATATTCGATTTCCACCTGAACCGAGGTCACACGGACAGCTTTTTTTCGGCACCTCACATCAAAAATTTTCAGAACGGAAAACTAACCGGAGCACTGTGATCGCAGGACGATATAGAAGGAAACAACTTTATACAATTCTTTCAACTTTTAATCACTTGGTTTTAGAAAAAAAATGAAAAAAAAAAAAGTTGTTTTCTTCTAAATCGTCCTGCGATCATAGCGGTTCAGTCAGTGAACCATTCTGACCAATTTTGACATGAGGTGTATGCTATTTCAATCCCCGGCCCCTTCGTCCGAACCATATATTTGCAGCGAGTTACATTCGTCAGAGGGCAGTAACACTATCAATTAGCAATATATATCGCGGCCCATATACGGTGTTTTGTCCTGCTTCCGTTATCTTCCGGGACCCTGGCATGCCAAACGAACCAATGGGAAGGAAGGACCTTGCCAACCTTTCGAGGGTTGGTACGACAGAGGCAAGAAATTGTTATCAGCAAAATTTATCACTGAAGGCGTTCCTCAATTGAGATGCCACCCTAAGCCTTCGGAATGCCTTTCTCGTTGGGCGACATCCGAGATTGGGAGACCCTTTCCTCCCGCGCGCTCATAAAAAAAAGACCGTTGATTTGGCCGGGAACGGCCGTTTCAAAGCGATTAAAAAAACCCTCTCTAAAATACAAAAAGTTCCCGAACCTGACAAGCCTTAAAATCTTTCAGGAAAACACCCGGTAATCTCGACGCATTTCTTAAAAGAGGAAAGCTTCAATCGACGCGGCTTGGCCGTGTTAGGGGGGGTAGCCGGTCTCAGGTTAGCGATCGGAGCAAAACTGAGCGCGCGAGGGCCTCGATAATAAACTAGGCTTCGGCCGCCAAGGGTGACGAGATATCCCGAAGCGGCAAGTAGTGTGTGTGCGTTGTGCAGCTTGGGGACAAAGAGTACAAGGTTTTGCATTTCTGGGAGCTTTGTTGTGCGAAGGTGGACTGGCGCGTCGGTGATCTTGAGGGCCCCGAGTTTTGGGGGCGCAAAGCAAAGTGAATTTCGGGGGAGTGCGGGGAGTGTGGTTTCGGTAAACCTGGAAGTATCCCGGGCTGGACGGGGCGATGGGTACTGTCAAATGGACGCATTACGAGGACGTCACTACAGCGGGAAACAAGACGTACGCCCAACAGCAGGTGGAAAAGACGGGTACTTTTCAGGAGTTATGAAAAGAGTTCAAGGCGCACTCCACGAGTACTTGGTTTACCACTCAACGGCCAAGTGGCAGAGGAGCTGCCACGAGCTCTGCTTAGACACGTTGAAAGATGGCGACGTGGTCATAGAGTCGGACTTCATTGAGAAGCACCCGCTCGAGGGAAAAGCGATCATGACATGCCAGCAGACCCCGACCGCGACCATGATGGTGGTAATCGTTCACCATAGCCCGAAAGTTTACGAGAGGGGGGGAAGGATGCACGTTACCGAGACATGGATCTTCGTCTCCGAGGACTCAAACCACGATTTTGATTTCCACCGGCACGACCTTCGCGAAATCGCTGAGTACTACTTACACGGAGCGGGGAAGGCAGCCACTGCTGCCTACCGAGCGGACGAAGATAATCTCCGGACGCCCCGGATGCACGTGTTCACCAATGGCTGCGCCAAGCAGTACAACGGGAGGCGAAACTTTCTCTTCTTGGCGGACACCATGCGGATGTTGGGCTTTTTAGTTGACCACCACTTCGCGGCGACTTTGCACTTCAAGGGCTGCCACGACGGGATTAGTGGGGTGTCGAAGAACGCCATGAAAAAGGCGGTGTGTTTCGGCATCGTCATTGAGAGCGCCGCACACGTGGCGCAATTTCTGGACAGCGCCTTCAGGAACGTGAGCGGCGAGGGCGAAAACATGGGGAAGTACTTCGCAACGTGGTCTCCATACCGCATCCGGCGTGTGCACGTCAAGCTGGTCGGCCCAACGGACATCTATCGCCCGGTCGTCACTCTCACAGGCATTACCGGCACCGCGAAGCTGTATCACCTCACGGCAGAGGGCCCGCCTGGAACCAAGGTCCCAAATCCCGCCGAAGCCCCCCGATAACCAAGGTCGACATCGCCACCGACAACACGGGACTCGGGGAATTCGCCGGACCCCGGGGGGTGCTTCCCGACGGAGCCGGGTTCCTTTTGCATTTCAGCAAACGAGCAGAAGCGAGTAGATGTGCTGGAGGCCCAACCGGATAGTTGGGGGGGGTGGAGGGAGAGGTGGTGTGGGAGGTAGAGGATGTTGATGCAAGGCTTGTGGAAGAGGCGAGCACTGACTCCTAACCCGAAATGTCCTGTTTCCGTTCATCGTGCCAAGCGGAATCGTACGAGAAGTGCCACACCACTCGGATCTACCCTAGTCTCGTGTCAAAGATGAAGCGTGACGCGGTGATCGAGCAACGCGTACTCATGGACACCGGGTTGGGGCCGGAGGCTAACGTCGAGATGTTCCTCAAAAAACCAAGGAGAAGGAAGGATGTGCCGTTTGTAGACAGGGCTGTGACTTTGCCGAGGGTGTGTGGGACGCAATGGGAGTAGAGTGAGCAGATGAAGGCTGAGAGCCGCCACACCCTGTTTAAAGAGGCTAGGGGATTGTTGTCCGACTTGAGCTATTTTTGGTTTCTGAAAGCGCAAATAGAGTAGAGTGCGCTCGGGGAGAGCGGGTGACAGTCGAACTTCGTAACACTTGTTCATGATAACACGTACGTATCGCGCAGTATATATATATTGTGTTGGTTGGATATATTGTGATAGTTGCGCATAACGGTTTTAGTGTTGTTCTGGTGTGAGGTGATTTGCTGAGCGGATGTACGCTGTTAAAATTAAATCATTTTTATGTTTATTCGTTCGTCTGTTTACCAATATATGCAGTGCTCTTTCGATTGGCTGTTACTCGAGAGTGATTAGTCATGTAAAAGCTCCGACGACGGATTTATGATCCCCACCCCCGAATTAGTATACCCTAAAACTTCCAGAGCCATCGAGGCATTTTGAAAAACCAGGGATTTTTACCCGCATCCCCGTCTTCGGGCATTATCGTATTTTCCTGTTACAGCCGGTAATAACCCGTTGAAACCCAACAATATCAACCGACTTGGAAATTCTAGACTAAATGATCCGTACTAGCATGGGTAAATCTACCGGCTGTTAATTTTTTGTGAGATAACAGGGGATGCTTCATTATCACCCCCCCCCAAACATCCAGGGTACTACCAATCTCGGATGTCGCCGTTGTACAATGTGTTTCTTGATATACGTAGGCCATGGATTAGGGTTGATCTGATGAATCATGCAGTTTAATCCAAATCCAGTTTGAGAGGGGCTACGGAGAGTGCATCAAGATATTTCGGGTGCGTCTGTCTCCCTGGGTTCGCCATGTTACAGCAGTGTGGTGTCCTCTGTGGTGTCTATCAAGATCGGTCTTACCTTGATGTATCCGGGCGTTCGCACGTAGAGTCCTTGAGGTGGCCTGTAGCCAGCAATGGTCCAGATGACCACAAAAGACAGTATTAATGTTGCCAGATCGGGTACACACGGTTTGCGGGCGGGTAGGTTGTGAGTGGGGCAAGAGCAACGTACACGTGTAATGACACGGCGTTGGGAAACACTTGGTGGTTTAGACAGGTGTTGGAGTACCAACCCGGAGGAGAATAAGCGAAACTTCCCGCGAGGGGTTTCCACGTTTTCCAGAAAGGATTTCTCCGCCGGGGACGTCCTTCTTTTTTCCTACATCAATGCAGTGAAGAGTCAATTCGCCGGCTTAATCTCCACTTTACACGATGCGGGGGAGCTATCCGCGGACCCCTCGGTTGCTTCGAATACCCTGATGTCGTCTACCAGACACTGGGCCCAGTTCGTTTCTGGTCGGCCTCGTCCCGGGTTCACCTCACCCGCCGTCGTCCCGAACATCACGCGATGGGTCGGTTGCCCATTGGTCGTACGTTGTACGGTCGATGCACCTCGTCGCAATACTGGTCCGACCAGCTACCATGTATCTGAGAATAACCCTGGTGTCTCACGCGCCCCGAAGTTCGTAGCGCTGCAATACATCCCTATCTTCGCAAGTGACTGTGCAACAGGGCGAGAAGTGCCACGCAGCGCGCGTGCCGTATCAGTCAACGGGCCTCTCGTGTGACTGCCGCGGGCCGCCATGGTCACATTGGTTTCGCTTTCGTCCTTTCGTCGCTCTAAAATGTGCCAAGGAAAAAATCGTGGAGAAATATAGGCGCCTGGTGACAAGTAATGCACGTACCTCGTTTTTAGTCCGTTGTACAGGTATACGACCAAGAAAATGATTTAGCAGAACGCTTCCACCGAAGAACCCAACCGCACTACTATCATATTTTTAACCCAGGGTAAAAACACCGGTAGGATTCGGCATAGCACTGCGCCTTGTCTGAAGGCATGCGAACCGCTAGGATTGTGGAAAATAAGAATGATACAATAAGAACGATACAGTGTTCGTACAGTGGCAGCGTTATGGCATGTGTGAGCGTTTTTGAGGTCCAGCTTGACCAATAATAGTGGATATAAATTTGCACTGCACAAACTGACGGAAAACACCCGAAATAAGGTGAGATGGCATTTGTACAGCGGTAGTGTATTCTTGGATATATAAGGCTTCTTTTTCGTAGTTTTGTCCCTGTGGGAATGATGAACGATGAATGATCGGCCGACAAATGGAGGACCTCTTTCTCTCGTCAGTCTTTTCTCGCTTTGATTGTTTGCAAAACCTTATTTTGTTTGGTAACAGCAAAACAACTTAGTTGAGTTGATTTGGGTGGGTGGGTGGGTGCGTGGGTGGGTGGGTGGGTGGAGACGCGTGCTACGATAGAGGTAGCACTTTTCGTCTGAAATGGTTTCTGAATGACTTAAGACACCCCTTAACCCAAAATCGTCGAAAATGGGTCATTTTTTTTTGTGATTCTCGTCGTGTACCTAGTCCATGGGGTTTTTCATCCGCTAGCATTTTCTTTTTTTTCAAAACAGTTTTGGCAGAGGTCTTAACCTCCCAAATTGAGGAAAACTCAGAAAAAATGTGGCGCACCTCTATCGTAGCACGCGTCTTGATCTACTATCCATAGCGACACGACAACATAGGTAGCGCATTTGTTGATTTTAGTTGAGTCGACGAGGGCAGTGGTCTACGGCGTGCGATAACCCTAGAGGCGGATTTTTGCCTGCTCCAAGAAAGCAGACAAACGTGTCCAGTGTCGATAGGAGAGTGCACCAGTCAGCATCGGCACCACTTTGGTCTCGTAAGACCGAGCTAGCTCGTTCATTACTTAACTCAGTGTGGAGGGTGGTACAGACGATCATTGTAATGTGCTTTTTAATAGTTATAGTTTCACTCGTAGTCTCTATACCAGGGCCGACGAATACACATACCGTGTACAAAGTTCCCCTTCGGAATTGCGGTTTTGCTTGATGTCCCGGGCGTGCCGCAATCTTAAAAAAGAGAACACAGGCGTTCGCTCCTCGCACCAGGTACTTATAAACCACTGGCAAGTAACCGAGTGCTCAAGTAACACCGACCAGCCCAACGAGTCCATGGTTAGTTCTATATGAGATGCAGAGATTTCCCCTTCCTGCTTCTTTCAGAAGTGGGGTGACATGTGTTTGATAATGGAGACACATGCCCGCGTAGTCTGCGGCTTGTATTACACGCGGAGTTGCATCAGATAATTTAGTGTACAACATCGAAGCAAGCGTTCCATCGGTGTGTTACCAGACTGGCACGATATTTCGATCCGACGAGCTGATGTATGAGGAGGCCCCAGTTGTGGTGAGTATGCTCGGGGTACAGTTTGTACGGCATCACACAGTTTTGTGCGGTGGGATATGCATAGGTGGAAGCCGTGTTTATCCCGGGAGTATTTAGGTCCTGAATGTACTGCCACGACGAGACGACGTCCGACGTCCCAGGTGGACCTGTCTTCTCTAGTTATCCAACTCGAGTACTTCCGACCATGATCGGGAGAGTTGTTTCTCTCGTACAACTGCGTAAGACCTGTCACGCCCCAGAGGTTCGATCAAGTTGTGTTGGTTATCGGCGTTCTCGGAGAGGAAAATGAGACAATAGGCGACGCGTGTCGCTTCTCGAACGAATCAAAGCAACACACAAGACAAGACGAAAACCTGCCAGTGTAGTCCGGAAATGTGACATTACCCTTCAAAATTTGGCTCAACACTCCTCTGGTCTGGTCAACTAGAATCTGTGCGTTGGGCTTCATCTGCACTATGAAACCGTCGCTCGAAATATTGTGAAACCTTAACCATATTCTGAATGAACTGGTCCAACATTCTACACATACAGCTACACGTAAAATAGTTAATTACACCGCTGTTCCCTACGGATTATAGCAGTGCTCCACAGACTAAATCAGATCACTACGTTCTTGACAGCGAACCGATAGGCTACTAATATATGGGGCTGTGTAGCAACGTGTTTATCTTCAATGTGACCCCGCGATGCACGGGGCACGAAATTATTATGCTATTCAACTATCAAGCAGCATGCTTGCAATACGTTATAATGTCCACATGCTTAATATTCACCACAAGTGACATTGGTCTATTCCCATTTGTATTTCCGAAAACTGTTACTCTTGCTGCTCGTCAATGGACCTGTCTGCACTACGCCCCTGCATATTTACAAAATGGATCCATTGCTGCGCCTCAAGAAAAAGTAATTTCTGCATTGCCGCGTCGAAACAACATACACCATTTCTGCTTCGCTTTTTATGCGTGATCAACCCTTCTAAAGCCAATGCAAAGATTGCAACGAATAACCTGACATGTAGCCAACCGCAACGACGACAGAGTGATATGTGGTCGTCGACGACACAGCGATATGTGGTCGTCAGGGGGCATCCGGGATACATGCCCGGGTTTCTCATTATTATTCTGATTTGCATCTTGGTGGTAAAACGGATACTACTGCTTGCTCTGAGATCATCGCGTACAGCGGTCAGTTTGTGGTAAGGGGTTTCCCCGCGGCTGCGGGTCGTAGGTCAGCGCCGGTTCTGGGTCGGATCGTTCTCCCCGCGGCTGAGGGTTGACGAGTAGTACACGTTTTCTCTGGTGTCAACTGTCCTTGTTGGGTGACCATCTCACTCAGGTGGTCTAGGCGGGCCGGCCCTAGTTGAGATTGATCAAACCCGATTTCGCGTAAGGACGGTGTGTTGGCACTCGGAACGTTTTCGAGTACGGTCGTGCGGTCTGGTGTATTATTCGATCATGTGGGCATCGCCGCGGGTGTATCTGCGGGTCTCTTCTTATACCTTCCGGTACATTTTCTTCTGGGGTATGATATATAGTCACCATCGGGTTGTCTTTCTATCTTGGGTTCGAGTCCTGGCATTCTCGGGTATGGTGCTGTTGTCTACGTTCGGAGAGGGACACAACCTTGTTTCGTATACTAGAGAGCAACCGCCTCTACGAAAGCATCTCACTGTAATCACTGTAAGCAAAACCAGACTATGGTAGAGGCACACTCGATTCTTCTGAAGCTCGAGCCTCACCTGAGGAGCCCTATACCTTGAAAAAACGCAAATGCAAACCGATGATGAAAAAGTGCATATTATGGCCTACGTGGTAGGTATACACGCAGAATAGTTTTGCGCAACAAGAAAAACGTCTCGACGGTATTGGGTTAAGAATCCTCTGTCGTTCAGAAAACGTAATTATCAGCCAGAAGGTACTAACCCCTTTCGTAACACGCGCCGAACGCCAATGCGCTGCGCAGTGTGTTTATCATGTACCAGGTACCAGGTATGAGATAGTATTTTCACGCCTCAATATGTTTCATACCAGGTATGTTTCTTATGCCGGTGATCACGGTGTTGCCATGAGGTAGGTCTCTAGCGGAGTGTGAGTTTCAAGGGTCACCCGCGGCCAATACTAGCCCAGGGGGGCGTCCTCAACATAAACCTTCTTACGTACAAGCCACCTCTTCCAAGTTATCATACCAAACGACTAGTCTACTAACATAGAAATACCGCCAATCTACCTATGTCCCTATAGAATCACAAAGTCCGCATACTTCAGTAGACAGCTATGTTAATCACCTTCACAGCCCTTTACACAATATCGCATATAGACAACGAACGAGCAACCTCGATCATCGGAGACTGAAATTGCGCGTCCATACTGACTGACTGGTGCGTCACATGGACGCCAAGCACACGCTTGCGTACTGCAAGCGATGCCACTACGCGGGGTTATACAAAAGGAACACCAATACCCCAAGCCGGCTACAAACATCTCTGCTACGTGCCAAATCTGACCCGATATAGCTTTGACCTTTGCCCGATCCGGTCCACGATAAATATCTCCGACATTGCCAGATCCAACACGCCATAAACGACTCTGATATTTGCCAATTCTCCATCCTCACACGGGCCATCATTGGGGCTACTGGTAAAAAGGCTGGCCAATCCCCACCCCAAAGTAAGCATTGTAACACTCGCCCCCCCCTGAAAGGGTGAAAAAAGGGTGTTGTGCTTCAACCCCACTACGAATGCACTATCTAAGATCTTAAGAACTTTCACACGCATCCAAAGACGCTGCTCTGCGAACGCCAAGATACTCTATCCTGCATCTTGACAGGGACCCAAAGGTGTCACAGCTGCCGCTCTATTCACAAACAACCTGAACATGAACCAACACGCCTCAATCTCACTTGCAACAAATCAGGATTATTCTTCAATTGGTTACCGATCACCACTAAACCCTCTCTAAGTGCATAGTTGCCGCCGTGCGAACATCACCAGACTACTGCCTTAGACCCTGAAAACGCTCAAAGCAAGCGAGCCGCCGCAACAAACCAGGATCACTCCGCGTTCAGTTACCGATCATCACTAAACCCGCTCCTACATGCTTAGCTGCCGCCGTGCGAACATCACCAAACTACTGTCTTAGATCCTGAAAACGCTCATCGCATGCGGTCCGCCACAAACGGAGCCACGGTCCCCCGGGCACGTGATATCGCAATCCTTGGACCTCCCGTACTGGTCGTAATCGTCTGTCCTGCTACCACAGAAGCACTCTCGGCCAAACTCTAGCGCCATGTGCGTGGCACCTCTGACCTTCGAGCAATGCTTGTAGCATAGCTGCGGAACACGATCATTGCGGACAATCGGAGAGAGGCGCGAATGAGCACAAGCAACCAGTTAGGTGCCGTGCGAGCAGCAGTTTATGGCGAGCGAAGCGAGCTGTTGTTTTACACGCTGGCGCTCAAAAATAGTAGCACCCACTGTACAATCAATACTGCTATTAATGCTATACTACTGCTAGCACTTCTTTCCTCTACTTCAATACTGTTACTACTACCACTACCCGCTACCGTGAATTGGCGTACACCAGAGACTCGTGAGCCTCAAAGTCATGCCGTACCCCAGCATCTCTGTCTTCGAGTGAGTACACGCAGGGAAGCAGGCTGGGTTGGAAAAGAGCGGTGGTATACAGTGCATCGTGTCAGCGTTCGCGTTTAGAAGGGATCATAGTCATGCACCGCACATTTGAGGGAAAACTCAAGACGCTTGCTACGATGGGATGTGCCCGCAGGCATGTCAACTGACGCCATCGCCACTATATTGCTGCTATGTACCGATATTCACTACTATTAGTAGAAACTACCGTAGTGCGGCACCAACGTGTATCAGGTATTGGTTAGACTGTTATACAATACAACAGGGTACTGAACTACGGTATTGCAACTACAGGGTCTCCCTGACAGCTGCCACCACCTCTCACATTGGCTATACTATTGCACAACGCACCACGGTTTTGAACTACGGTAGTGCAAAGGAAGGGCCTCGCCGTCAGCTGCTACCACCTCTCACCTCGTGATCCATGCTCGTGGCGCTGTCTTTCTTGCCCAGGGTCAACGCGCGGTCTGCCTTATTATCCTTGAAACACCCCAGGTACTTCGCATCATCGACCGAAGAGCTGTCGGACCTGCTCTCCTTTTCGTAGACACTCATGGCGTACCACCCGCCGCATTTTTCGCCGTCTCTAGTGCCCGCACAGTCGTAGCTGCACGCAGCCTTGCCGTGCTTGTCATAGTCCGACTTGGAATCACCGCACCAGCACTGCGTGCCGTACTGGGTACCGACGAACCTGGAGCCATTGCATTCTCTCGCGCATCGCTATATGCAAACGTTCCCGAAATCAGAGAGAGGCGGGGGGGGGGCGTGCCGCAATGAGGGTGGGCGGTAGCAGTATGTTTAGGAAAAGGTAGGGAGGTGAGAGATGTGAGATGATATGGCCCAGGAGCGTATCGGGACTACTTGCTTCTGCGTGTTTTATGGCATACCGCAATTGAACGCCATGATTCGAGAAGGAGAAATATTTAGAGCCCCAAAACCCCTCCCTATACTAATTCCAAGTAAATTTATCCCCAAAAACGGGTTTCCAGTTGTAAAGGCGTTAAGGGGTTTGTTATTGTATGAAAAAATTTACGCGTTGCTATTATTAGGCGTCCGTGAGAGCAGAGGAGGTACAGCAACGGGGGAGTTAGCGGCAGAAGCGTGATGGGTGAGAAATGTGTGTGAGGAGATACTACTGAAAACAAGTTCCTCGAATGAGGAGCCCGTCAGTCAAGAATAATGTGGCCACTAAGGTCATAACTCGCACCTCGGACAGATCACGATCTATCTGCAGATCATCTCTAATATGTCGAATAAAAAGATCGGTCGTCATGAGATTATGCGGGCTACCTGCACTATCTGTATTTTTGGTGAAAGCTCGTGGAAGCTTCCATGGAAGCTTCCACGGCTTCCACGGAAGCTTCTATCGCTTCCATGCAAGCTTCCATGGAAGTGGTGGAAGCTTCCATGGAAGCTTCCATGGAAGCAACTTTCACGGAAGCTTCCATGAAAGCTTCCACGAAAGATACTTCCACGGAAACGTGGAATTAACTTTCGTGGAAGCTTTCATGGAAGCTTCCGTGGAAGCTGGAAGCGATATCCCCCAATCGCTCGGAGAAAGCCTTACCACGACATGTGGAACGTAAACATCTCGCATCGGCCAACGATGGCCATGCGCGCCCCTTCCCATCCAGCACAAGGGCGAAGGCTTCTTTGAGACTACGGCTGGCGCGAACATGGACTACCTCAGCTAGTAACCAGTAAGCACCCCTCGTGAATGATCCCTCGATGGAAGCTTCCATGGAAGCTTCCAGCTTCCACGGAAGCAACTTCCACGAAAGCTTCCATGAAAGCTTCCACAAAAGTTACTTCCACGGAAAATTCCACAGAATCTTTCGTGGAAGTAAATTTCTTCCACGGAAGCTTCCGTGGACGTTTCCACGGAAACTTTCACAGAAGATTTCACGAAAGCTGTCGTGGAAGTAAATTGCTTTCACGGAAGCTTTCATGCAAGTAAATTTGCTTTCATAAGAGCTTCCGTGGAAGTAAATTTGCTTCCACGGAAGTTTCCGTCAAAACGTTCACGGAAGCTTTCGTGGAAGAAAATTAGCTTCCACGGAAGCTTTCACGGAAGCTTTCACGGACGTAAATTTCCTTCTACCGAAGCTTTTGAACTGGAGTAAATTTGCTTCCACGAAAGTTTTCACGGAAGCTTTCACGGAAGCTTTCACGGAAGCTTTCACGGAAGCTTTCATGGAAGTAAACTGCTTTCACCGAAGTTTTCGCGGAAGTAAATTTGCTTCCACAGAAGCTTTCACGGAAGCTTTCACGGAAGCTGTCAGACCCTAACCCTAACCCTAACTTCCGTGGAAGTTTCCACGGAAGATTTCACAGAATCTTTCACGGAAGCTTCCACGAACGCTGTCGTGGAATTAAATTGCTTTCACGGAAGCTTTCGTGCAAGTAAATTTGCTTTCATGGGAGCTTCCGTGGAAGTAAATTTACTTCCACGGAAGCTTTCACGGGCGTAAATTTCCTTCTACCGAAGCTTTTGAACTGAAGTAAATTTGCTTCCACGAAAGTTTTGACGGAAGTCTTCACGGAAGCTTTCACGGAAGCTTTCACGGAAGCTTTCACGGAAGTAAACTGCTTTCACCGAAGCTTTCGCAGAAGTGAATTTGCTTCCACGTAAGCTTTCACTGAAGCTTTCACGGAAGCTTTCAGACCCTAACCCTAACCCTAAATTCCGTGGAAGTTTCCACGGATGATCTCATAGACCCTTTCACGGAAGCTTCCACGAAAGCTTTCGTGGAAGTAAATTGCTTTCACGGAAGCTTTCATGCAAGTAAATTTGCTTTCATGGGAGCTTCCGCAGAAGTAAATTTGCTTTCCCGGAAGATTCCGTCAAAGCTTCCACGGAAGCTTTCGTGGAAGAAAATCAGCTTCCACGGAAGATTTCACGGAAGCTTTCACGGACGTAAATTTCCTTCTACCGAAGCTTTTGAACTGGAGTAAATTTGCTTCCACGAAAGTTTTCACGGAAGTTTTCACGGAAGCTTTCACGGAAGCTCTCACGGAAGCTTTCAGAACCTAAACCTAACCCTAAATTCCGTGGAAGTTTCCACGGAAAATTTCACAGGATCTTTCACGGAAGCTTCCACGAAAGCTTTCGTGGAAGTAAATTGCTTTCACGGAAACTTTCGTGCAAGTAAATTTGCTTTCATGGGAGCTTCCGTGGAAGTAAATTTGCTTCCACGGAAGTTTCCGTCAAAGCTTCCACGGGAGCTTTCGTGGAAGAAAATGAGCTTCCACGGAAGCTTTCACGGAGGCTTTCACGAAAGCTTTCACGGACGTAAATTTCCTTCTACCGAAGATTTCAAACTGGAGTAAATTTGCTTCCACGAAAGTTTTCACGGAAGTTTTCACGGAAGCTTTCACGGAAGCTTTCAGAACCTAACCCTAACCCTAAACCCTAACCCTTCGTGGAAGCTTCTGTGGAATCTTTCGTGGAAGTTACTTCCATAGAAGCTTTCGTGGAGGTTACTTCCATGGAAGCTTTCGGGGAAGTAACTTCCATGGAAGCTTTCGTGGAAGCTTCCGTGGAAGCTTTCGTAGAAGCTCCCGTGGAAGCAATTTCCGTGGAAGCTTTCACTACTTCCATGGAAGCTTCCGTGGAAGCTTTCGTGGAAGCTACTTCCATGGAAGCTTTCGCGAAAGCTTCCGTGGAATCTTGCGCTCTTTTTTTTGCGTGGAAGCTTCCATACCTTCCATGAAAGCTTCTACCGCTTCACCGTAGCTTCCATGGAAGCGGTGGAAGCTTCCACGGAAGCTTTCATGAGCTTCCACGCAAAAAGCAAGTAGTACAGGAAACCGGATAGTGCTGTGTGCAGCATGTGTACTACGGTACTAACGTACGACGTACGGTAGATCTATATCCTGTATCTGCCGTTCTGAGATGCTGTGCATGAGCTGTGTATGTATATACTTGGTATATAGAGAGAGTACAGGTCTAACTCTGGAAACGCTTGATGGATCACGTATATCATACGACTTTCATCCGTTAGCATGAACTAGACCATACAGATCTTCATTTAAAGACCCAGATCATATCAAGCAAGCGGGGATCGGTGACCTGTCCGACTTGTGAATAGATTATACACCCCTTCCGTAGCATGCGTTAAGCCAAACCGGCGTTAAAACTGAGGTTGCACCTCCCCTCGTACGGTATCATGCATCTCACCCCAGAGGTCATCTTCTCGTTCTTTGAGTGGAAGGTGAACAAGCGGTCCGTGGAGTCTCGGAAGCAACCCTTGTATCGGTAGCCCCTAGGCTCGATTGTGTCGTCTCTCTTGTTGCTGCCGTTTGCCGAGCTCGACGTGCTGCTCTTGCCGGCCTTCTCGCCGGACCTGATGATGCCGTTGGGCCCCTCGATGGAAACGTTCTTGTAGATCACCTCTTGGTCGTGCACCTGCACAGACGAACAAAATCGACACATGTATACACAATATACGCCTATGGATAAGAAACAGGCTGATAATGAAGAATGAGAATTAATCAAAGAAGAACCCAAGGCTCACTTTCTGCCGGACGCTCAAAGGGTGGGAATAAGACATCGAAACGGTCGTGTAAAGAAATACCCTCTCAGTCGCGCACTTGCACGAAAAGGAAGAAAAACAACACGCGTACAGTGTAGGCCCAGGGCAGCACACAAACGAAAGCTTACCAACACGCTATTTTTTTATTTTTTACAAGGAGCCAGACAGCGGGGGTTATTAAAACCAATTAAAAAGAAATGGACTGGAGAATGTCATTTTCTCGATTCGTGCACAGAAATCGCAACTATCTTTCGTATTGTTTTAATACCCTCTTCTAATAGTACGGCTCCGGTTTCTGCTTCTGTGTTTTCCCCTGGTAGGCCCACTGTTGTTGCGGCCCACGAACCATAGACAGTATACGATAATACCCTAAGTAACGCTGACTTTCCGGGGAACGCGTGCTACCAAATTTGGATTAAGAAAACATGCTCAGCGGCAAGCGCGACACTAAATCCTACCTGGTATGTAACACCGTATGATCAAGGTTACTCAAGACGACCAGTAGAAACGCTCTTGTAAACCATCTCTGGGCCGTACAATCACGGGCATCACATGAACAGGAACGCATTGACGTGAAATACGTGTATCATACGCAGTTACGGCCGAATATGATTGCAGACATCACACGAACAACATCGTATCTGGCGTGCAATACGCATCAAAAGCAATTACGGTTGCATCTGATGTGCAGGATGCGTATTTTCCTTGCACATGCCTCCTTGACGGGTGAAATCAAAGACAGGCGGTCTGTCTTCGCTTTCTATTTTTCGGATCATGAGTGTAACCGAGATGGCCTGTAAAACAACACGATCCAAAATATCACAGCTCTCCTCACGTTTCCTTTGGAGTGGTACAGCCCCAGCTTCATCCGAACCATCTCGGAGTCGCGGTGCCAGGCCACGGGCTTCAAGTGCTTCGGCCAAACAGCCTTCCCGTTGACAGCTCCAGACAGCTCAACCTGGTTTTCGTTTTATCACAACAAGTCACACGTGGCGGAGTCACAAGCAGCGCTATGAGAAGATCCTGCAACGACAGAGAGAAAGGTAGCACTTTTTCGGTATTTTTTTTTTCTGGATGTCGAGGTTCCGTAACCCAATACCGTGGGGAATTCCGTTGTTGTTTAGCAAGATTCTTTCTTGTACACCGAGGCCAACATGGGGTTGTTCATCACAAAAGCACTTTCATTTTTCCGAAAAAGAACTGTTTCTGGGAGGGGTACACAGAATTCCTCACATGAGGAGCGCCTCAGAAAAAAACGGCGCACCTCTAAAATGTAGCTTGTGTCTTTATGCCCCGTTTTCAGCACCCGCTGTGTTTATCTCCACGGATTTTCGCCGCGCTGAAGTGCTTAGAGAGTGGAGGTATATCCATGGAGGACGCGAGCTACGAGAGAGATAGCACGTTTTTTTAACTTACAAACATATTCGAAATGACGCGACTCCGTAACCCCAAATCGTCGGAGTTTGTTCTCGTTTTGTAAGACTGTTTTGTTGTATATCTAGACCACCATGGGATTGTTGATCGGGTAGAATTTGCATGGGGTACAGAGCTCAGGTGAGGAACCTAAGAAAACAAAACAGCGTGCCTGTATCGTGGCATGATTCGGAGGGACGCCTACCTAAGAAAACAAAACAGCGCGCCTGTATCGTAGCATGCTTCGGAGGGACGCCTACTGCCTTGGGCCAGGAGGCCTCGTGCAATCAACTGCTTGCATTCAATAATCGGCGACACAACTAAAGAATACGACGATTATCTTCCTCTTTTTTGAAACAGCAGGTGCTCCTGGGTGATAAGGCGTTGATGTGCGTGCTGGATATTATCGGGCAGACAAAACAAACGTGATAATAGTACCACACAGATCACTTATTATTGTGGATGTTAGGTCGCCCGTATCCTTGCAAGCATGTATGCACCCTGCATACTATCAGGGGCGGGGACGCGGGGTGGGGAGAGGGTATAGGAATGCAT